>CM060962.1:234304615-234349615 GCA_030765045.1 Tenodera sinensis | reverse complement strand
TCACGTAAAATGGTACTGAAATTCAAATCTTAATAATATAGAAGTCTATTAAGTAGGTGACTACACTTCTTTTAACGAATACTATGTTTGCTGCAGTTGAGAGTTTGCTCTTCATCAGAGCCTTGCTGCAGAAGAGCGCATTAGGTGTAACGGTTTGGTTCCTCACAGCACGAGGCCTAAGTTTTACTTTTCTATTTCAGCTGATGGAACTAAAGTGTTCGGGGAAGATTTTTTTTTTTTTTTTTTTTTGCAAAATAGACCTGCGTGAGGGATGGCTGTAAGAAGAGCACATTTACTTTCGCGCGGGGAGGGAGAAAACGCATTCGATCTCTTGAAGTCTGGGAGTTAAGTTGCCGGCCAAGCATTTGCATATCTTTTCCCTTTCTAGTCTTTGCTCTTCGTGGTTTCTCCCACCTCATTGGGCCTATTGTGTACCAGAGTAAAATTGAGCCTGTTCCCAGGGTGAGCATGAACTCGAAAGAGGCACGCATTTCCTCCCTCTGTCTAAACCAATCTGTGATGACTTTCCCAGTCAAATAAAATCCCGTGAAACATTTTGGCTTTTTCCATAATATGTCTCAGATTAAACACTACTGTATTTTATTCATATATTCTCTTTGTTTTAAGCTCAGGTACCTCAGCATAACATTGCGTGATTTTTTTCCGTTTTGTGAGTGAGCATCAAAACTTGCACAGTAAGAAGTAACATTTTTACGAAATTATTATGGCTAGAAACATGTTGTTATATCTTAAATTATGAATAATATATGGATTCTAGTCGATGGTGTGACCTTATGAAGTTGAAAAGAACACTTTTAGAACTTACTTAGTAAATCACTTAGGAAATGCGCCGTATCCGACAAATACTGGATGATCAGCATAGACCAGAACAGGTTTCGCGGCTAAAACCCGGCCGGCAATGTTGCTTGCTAAGCACGATGAGTGGTGACAGCACGTTAGCAGTAAGCATACTACGGTTTGTCACGTGAGTTATTTTATTTCTAATAAAGCAACAAAAAGAAACCACTTAAAAATAAAAGTACTCATAGATATCAAGCCAGGAGATGTTCAAGCATTTCTGGCACCCCTGGGAGTTTTGTCATTAAACGCTGCAGTTCCTTCTGAGAAATTAGAGTAATTTCTTTAAGAATGGTACTTTAAGTTCTTCAAAGAGGTATGGATTTGTTTGGTAAACTTTCCCTTTTAACCCTTACCAGAGATAAAAATAGCAGAAAGTTACATCGAGGGGAAGGCTGGAATCATATGTTACTAGTGATAACACTGTATTCAAACAATTCATATATAATCTCTAAAGAGAAGTTGCCTATACATGCGGTCACAGAGTCCTGCTGGAAAGTCACCTAAGAACTTCTTTCCCTCTCAGTTAATTCGATAACCAATGGCCTCAAAATACTTTGCACATATCTCTCACTATTGTTTCCCCATAAAAAACAAAAATACTGGGCCTATTATTCTCTTGCCACTAACAGTGCAACACACTTCTATTTTTGCTTTCTCTATTACGTTTAGTAAAGCAGAGGAAGTAGATATTGTATTCCACACAAAAATTCCATATCGAGATGTCACCAAAAATGTATGCTTTGAGGCCCCCTGAATCCAAAAAAGCATTTTTACTTTCTCTACTGGTAAGCAGAGGAAGTACTGTATTCCACCCAAAAATTCGATGTCGAGATTTCACCGGAAGTATATGTTTTGAGACGCCCTGAATCCAAAATAAGCATAGGAAAAGGTTCGTGTGTGTGTGTGTGTGTGTGTGTGTGTGTGTCCGTGTGTCTGTTAGTCTGTTAGTCTGTCAGTCTGGGGACAACATAACTCAAAAATGAAAAGTAGGTTAAAAACCAAAGTTGGTATTTAAGTTTAATGTCTTTCAAGGATGCGACACGAAGATGCCCCACCCTAAACTACCCTTTACATAGGAAAATGTTTCGAAAATTTTGATTTTCTTGAAAATGGCTCTAACGATTTTCGTTAAACTGTCATATTTTTGAGATATTTTTATAACAAATGAAAAGTGTATCTTGAGTTTTCTGACTATAGCCCCTGTAGTCGTATTTACTATGGACGACTTTTGCATAACTGGTAAACCGTTAGAGATAGACCAAGTCATACTATACAAAAACGTAGATCTTGCTAAAATACACAATTTATGTCTAAATACTTTTTTTTTTTTTTTTTTTTTTTTTTTTTTTTTTTTGTAGAGAGAACCATTTCGGAGTTATGCTTGTTAGTTTCGGAAAAGTTAAAACTTTCGTGAAATGGAATATCGTTCATTTTTTGTGTTAAGTATGCAAAGCGAACGGAATGTCAAAGCTTTAAAAGATTTGGCTGTCGCTCAAAGCCTACTATATTCTAATATTCCCTTTGCACCCACAAGGAAATGTGCAATAATATAATTTGTACCAATGTTTATCTTAACCAACACTAAGAAGATAATATAGGAATAAGAATTTGTAAGAATGGTTAGTACAAGAGCAGAGGACATCAGATTTTTAGAAAAATGTCCGTGTGTGTCTGTGTGTGTTTGTCAGTCTGTGGTTAGGATAACTCAAAAACGAATAGTCGGTTAAAAACCAAGGTTGGTTTTGAAGCTTAATGTCTTTCAAGGATGCGAGACGAATATTTTGAAGAAAATTGCTCTACCCTAAACTACCCTTTACATGGAAAAATTTTCGAAAATTTTGATTTTCTTGAAAATAGCTGTAACGATTTTGATTAAAATGCCACATGTTTGAGATATTTTTGTGACAAATGAAATGTAAATCTTGAATTTTCTAGCTATAGCCCATGAAGTCCTATTTACTGTGGTTGACTTTTATATAACTGGTAAACCTTAAGAGACAGACAAAATCTTACTCTACACTATTTTTGTAAGTTTGGGAGAACATATAATTCTGTCAAATGGAAGGTTGCTACCCATTTTTCATATGTTAACCATGCAAACAGAACGGATTTCGAAAGCTTTAAAAGATTTGGCTATCGCTCAAAGCGTACTGTATTCCCATATTCCCGTTGCACGTAAAAGAAAACGAGCAATAAGATAATTTCTGTAAATGTTTATCTCAACTATCACGAAGAAGATAGAGTAGACTGTGTAAGAATGATTAGTACAAGGTTAGAGAAAGTCATGTGAGTGTAACACATAAGATTTTTTGATCACGCAGGGGTTGTTGGTGAGGTTGTTAACTTTTCAGCATTCTAATAAAGAGTGTTTTGTGCATTAATATATTGACTTAGATGGAAGCGCAATTCGCCCGAAAAGAAAATTAGATTAGGGTTCATTTGACCATTGTGTACGTGGTGATGAAGAACTGATTCACAAAATCGCACCCCGCGGAGCGTCACGTTGTGTACATTTTCGTACTACAGTAATTTTATAGGGTTTTAACTTGAGTAACTTTGTAGCCGTTTGAACAGAGCTATAGGAATGTTATATTTGCTGGAAAGCTTTCCATTTCACATAATTTATTTACTAATTTATGAATCGTTGTTTGCTCTGGAACTAGAAAAATGGAAAGCCCGGAAACAGTCTACTTATAGCATTCGCAGATACTATACCAACTTATCAATCATAAATGAGTATTTTTGGCAGTGTCCGCATCAGCCTTTCTGACGAGGGGAGGGAGACACTTAAGTTTGTGTTATATTTATGGTAATAATGGTAGTAATACCAGTGGTAGTAGCACTGGTGTGTTATATTGTAAAACGTAGCAGTAGCAGTGGCATTACGCATGTTACATTCTTTAAGAGCATCGTGAATTTGTATTTCTGAGCAGTACATTCATGTATCATCCCCAAAAGTGTTTAACGAAAGTCAGGGGAAATTTGTTTTCCATTTCTGAAATATAGTTTTGTCTAACATCCCCCGATTAGTGTAATGCACTTACTCTCACTATTTTCGCTAACACGTGTCACTTCCAATGCTGCGGCTTTACCTGAGAAGCTGTAATATCAATATTACTTGTAGTTGAAGCCTGAGATTCGCTCTGAAATACATCACTGCCATTACTTGCTGTAGCTTTTTGCCTTTCTTGTCACATAGTGACCAACAATGGAACAGTGAGTTACAAGAAACTGAACTGAATACTGCTAGCTACAATCGTCATTGCTGGTGCAGAATTGCTGTAATTGTTACCCTGATTATCAACCCAACTTATAAATCTGAGAATTCGATATTGTTTAGCTTACTTGCGAAATTATACTTTTACATACTCACAGCTCACACTCGGACCATATATAGTCTCCGTCGAGAGTGTCTCGTGCCTTCTTGTATTTTGAAAGAGCAGTAATAATGAAAACTTTCAGTAAAAAGAAAAAAATACTTCCCTGGCAGGGGAGGAATTCTTCTTTGAGAAGCCAGGGAAATTATTTAATGAGTGAGGGAAACCTCTTCCAAGGATCCGTTAATTCGAACCCTGATTTTTGGGGTTAGAGAATACCTGTACCCGAATAAGCTATTTTACTAAATACGCATTGTATTGAGTCAACTAACGCACTTCACCATCGGCCACCGCAAGAGGCAGTGAAACATGTTCTGTTCTATGCTGATCCCCCATGGCGAAGTAAATGCTCTAGAGCTAATATGGAGCTCCCTCCCCCCAGCCCCCAAATGTTGTTTGCAACATAACGCAGCGACTATGGCGGAAGGTTATCGGGAGGTCGGCGTCGGGCAGTCAGAACGGTAAACAAAGTGCTCACTCGCCGCAATAAACACGGTAAGCGCTATCGCCAGATAACTAGAATTTCCTGGAAGCTTCTTGAACGTTCTGTAATTCTGTGGAAATTCCTTACGGCTATATAAGCGAGCGGAATTAGAGATGTATTGTGCTCGATTCACAAGTAAATGAACCGTCCGGAAGGATACACTACATCGTGCTGCACATTTCATTAGAGGAAAGTGGGAGAATACCGCTCACTTAAGAATACCATGATGATAAATGAAGAAATCAAGAGAGAAACATTCTGAGAAATATCATGGTTATCACTCAGAAAAGTATCTATATTCAATATCTGAAGTCGACATTTTAACAACTCCAAAGTTCTACTGGTATTACGAAAACTTAAAACTATACAGCCATGGACTTATGGACTTACTTTGATAAGGTATCTGTTTTCTCACTTGTTAATAACAGCAGAAGGAGCTTAATTAGTCAGCACCGAAAATTATAAGCGCCTCTCACAAGAACAAATGTTTCTCACTGGTTCTGAGTCTAGGAGCCTTTTTCGACATGTTCACGAGCTTTACCAGTGTGTTCAAAGATGACAATACTTTTCAGGGCTTCTTTCAACTGTCTGTTCTAAAGAAATAACATTGCGCGGATTTATCCGCCGCTCGGTATTCTCCTACCTCCCTCTACGTCTCGAGGAAAATAAAGTGACAGTGAACTTGAATGTACGGCCACGAGAAGGAACTTTGGGAGTCTGGCAATTTCTGCTGGTTTGGGAAAGTCGTTTTCTCTCCTTGGTTTCGTGTAAATTGAATTAGATGTACTACTTCAAGCCGGTAAACCTTTCTTATACCTTCTACATACACACACACTCAATCGATACCGTTCCATTACATCCCCTCTTTCTTCATGTTTTCATTCGTTGGTTTTTATTTACAGGATTAATTATGTAAGGGAGAATATTTCTGAAATACAATTTTGAATACATATCTGAAGTAAATTTACGTAGAAAATTTACTGTTCTCAACCGAGAAAGTTTATAAAAATGTTTATCACCAATGTTGAGAATTATTTGTAATAAAATGTAGACATATGGATACACGTGTTTCAAATATACCTCAAAGGTTGCCGAAATGTAGGGGCGGCTCCGGGGTTAGTGTTTCCGTGCCATGCCATTAACTTCAAAAAGGGGAAGAAATTCATATTTTAAATTATTTATATACTCCGTGTGTAGTCAGGCTTACTACTGGTCAAGACGCAATGAAATTTCTTGCCTAGCAACAAAAAAGTCACAGATGCTGAAGGAAGTGGCTACAATTTGTAAGTCTGCAACGCTGTTATATTACTATTCTATGGATCCGTGCCAATTCAGTTCTGGTTCGGATGGGCAGCATTGTGGACGTTCACTCTGTACAGCAGCGGTAAGTGGAGAGGTAAGGGGATAACTCAAATACGTGCCAGTTGGTACCTGTCGGGTATCTTTGGCAGCACATGCAATTATAAGCACCTACATTATCATATACCTAACACAAAGTATGCTCTATTGGGAAGTGAGAAATAAGACACTGTTCACTACTTAGCAGTATAAACATTAGTAAACATTTTTGTTTTGATATATCATGTCCGTCATTCATTTATCATTGTTTACACTTAAAATTAAACGAATCATTGTTTTCTAATAATGTTACCGGCATTGCAGAGTACAGCACACGACTTAAAAATAGGTCTGCTTCTGCTAGGTGAACTAAAAACTGTTGAGTGCACGAGTACTCCGGTATGAAATTTTCTTCATTTAACTAACACGAATAAAGTAAGTTTTTTATTGTAGCTGTTCCAAATTTGATAGGGGTGGCTCGATACTAAGTTCAATCATAGGCTTGCCATGACTTGCTGTGTTGTATAGTTACACAGGCTTTTAAATCACGCTGTAAGGTCAGTGATGCAAATATCATTTGCATCCACAAAATTTATTTGTGCAACAGGAAAAAGAACACTAATAGTCGCTATATGCGCCATTAAATTTTGCGGCTACCATAAGTAGCCCATTTTCTACGTTACCGTTAGAAGAAATGGCGAAACTAAAGTGCATGGAGAGGCCTGCTCCTGATCTACACATAAATACAGAACCAAAAATTTAGGTTAACTACGCACGAATTAAATATCCAATCGGTGCCCAGAGAAAAAATGTCACTACTACTGGTAGTGGTGTACATACTGATCATACATGACTCAATGACAACTTGCGAAGCAGGACTTAGCACCTCGACCGAAAGGTGATCTTTTGTGCCTATGTCCCTGACGAGGTACTCGCCGGGGGATGGATGAGACGAATAGATCCGCAGGGCAGCAGCGTTGCCACAACGGAACAGTGGCCAGGGTCCCTGCATTTTACCAGCTGAATGCACCCTGGCAGAGACTGGCTAAGCCCAGTTTCTCTCCCATCCCTTCGGGGTCATACTCCCAAGAGGAACGCGGACTCGGAAAACGGCGCCTCTCCCCTTTGGGTTTGTACCATTCCCATGGAGGGCCGGAAACTAGTGGCTCGCCTTCCAAACATGGGGACAAAATTTCCAGATTGCATTTCTTCCACCTACCATACTGCTGCCACGGGATGAGAGGTGAAAGTAGATGGTTAATGTAACGAAAGAGGGACATGAAATTCGGAGGATATGGAAATCCTCAATATTCGCCTGGCGACCCGGGGAAACCTCCGAAAATACCATGGGTCAGGGAGCTCGGCCACGGTGACCTTCCGAATGTGGGGCATATACGTTATCACTTTAGCCATCCGGCTCGTCTGTGTAGTGTTTAACGCCCGCTTTTACTACATACGGTACCGCAGGTGGTGTCACTGATGATACATGGAATGAGGATGGAGCACCGGTGCAATGAGATGACGGGGGAAACCGGAGAATCCGGAGGAAACCCGCCCCAACGCCGCTTCGTCCACCCACTTGCGGTTTCCCTGGGATCGAACCCCGGCCGCTTTGATGAGACCATCCGGCTCGGTATTGTATGATGTAACTGAACATAATTTCAAAAATTTGTTTCATCCACAGTCGGATATCCGCTGTACAGCTGCTAAACGACATTTATTTATGTTTAAAGAGTAATGTTGGCACCCCCAGTGCACTTTGCCTCAGCCGCCACTGATTACCATTAGGATAATGGGTGCACAACCTAGGGGAACACTTCCCTTGCTGTGATCCATGGGAGATCTATCGTGACTACCACCTCACCAGAAGGAAGATATGAAGTGAAGGAACCAGAGGCCGCAGATAGACTGGCCAGACAGGCCGCAGCCATATCTGCGGAATTCCCTGACAGTATTCCGGGAGCTACCCAGAGAAGACGATGAACGACCCGTTCAGATAAACAACACTGTAGTTTCCAGAGGGAATATCTACTCTTTCCTTGGAGCAAGCATCCCTGCCATCTAACCAGCACCGCCTTTCGTCACGAAACCGAGATGCACACCTGAAAGATGGGAAGGCAACGGAATGAAAGGGAAATGAGGAAAGGAAGTTGCGGTAGCTGAGAAACCATTCCAGCATTTACCTACCAGGCAGCAAAAACCACGAAAATGTCAAGGTCAAAGTTGATCTCGGGACCTTGGAAATGTGAGCCTTTACACGTTACTGTGGAGCCAATTGGTTCGGTAACCAGTATTAATACAACAAGAAAATCCCTCTAGAATATCAGATCGCGAACCAGAATTAGGAATACAATTTTCATAACCTTTTTCAGACCCTTGTATATGAAATGCTGAAAGATCTTTCAACTTTGCATAATGTGATGGGGCTAACCCAAAAATGTGGTATATGTCTAGAGAATTTCCTTCCCATTTGTTTTGTGGTCAATTTTCATTCACAGAAACTAGTTGTGGATAATCTCTAGTTCAAGCACCTTTACGTAACGTGGATTGTATATATGGAAAGAATGCTCTCGACTTCCACGTGTGCAGGCTTTAAAGTGGATTGATTGCTGGGAAAATTACTTGGATGAGAAGGGCGATGCAGGAAACTTCGTCTTAACTTTTTAACTTGCTTTAATACTTGTGTACCTACATAAGTAGTGGTGATATCTACATAAGTTGACCACAATAATCTGGGAGTGAGGGTACTTCGGTCTGCCAGGAGTTGGGAAGGGAGGGAAGGACACTACAATTATGCCTGTTTATTGTGGTTGAGGAATATACGAGTATACTATTTTGTTTTGCTTTCAGTGTAAAGCTTTTTAACCTGATAGTTCACACCGGACGACGATATAATGAAACGGATAAACGGATAACGGCTCAGATGAGCCCGGGAGTCATAGAGTTTAGAGATACTCCACATTTGTCTTCTCAGGCTAAGAGAAATCTTCGGTAAGAGAATCCCTATCCACGTAACTCAACCTATTCGAGATTTTAACTTAGCACATCTCCAATATGCGGGAGATAGGATAATCCAACACCTCAGAGGGGGTAGAGGAAACTATTGTGTTTAACCAAACATTTGATACCGATATTTCATTGAAAGTGTAAGTTTTCAAATTTCCTGAATCAAAAAGAGCTTTTGCATAAAATTATGTTTGTGTTTGTATATGGCAAACAACGTAAGTCAAAAACAAAAATTCGGTTAAATACCAAGACTTGATACCACATTTTCCAAGGATGTGACACAAAGGTATAAAAGTAAATCCCCCCTTTCCAAACTAACTAATTAAGATATTTGAAAGAAAATTTATAATCGTATATTGAACTTTCTGGAACTAGCCTCTGTAGTCCTCTTCAAACTGAATGACATTTGCATAACTGTGAGCCATAAGACATATGGACAAAATTATATGCGCAAAAGCTGTAGATCTCATTAAAACACACAATTTATGATAATATTCTTGTAGAGTTAAACCAGTGATGTCAAACGATAAACTTAAGCGCAAGCGCATGCTTCGGAGCTTAGCAGGACTACGCTGCCCGTAACAGCAGCACCTGTTTGCTCTGCTTGGGACAGTATCAATCTGGCCAAAATGGAACTCACCTATAGAAAGCTGTTATGATTTTTTGTCTCAAAAATCTTAAAATAAACAAAAAATAATGTGTAATAAGTGAAAACCAATAAACAATGCTGTTAAAAATAAGAAAAGAATAATTTGTTTGTGAACTGCAATATTTGTGTTGTAAACAGTCTCCATAATGTTACCGATGTTATTTAACATGCTTACAAAGTAAGAATCACATAGGAACACTGTAGTACCTACAAATTCAGAATTTTGAATTCAGAAATGTAAAGATACCATGTAGTATTACAATACTGCAGGCATTGGGACGTGCTGATTGAGACAATAAAGAAAACAAAGCACCATGATAAATTAAACATTTGAAACTCGGTTGCCTTTCTCATGAGAAACGTGTGTTTGTTTAAACTTAATTACCTCAATACTACATAAATTGTTAAATTTAGTCCCAGTATCTCTTAAAATGTGTGCAGTTGGCCAATCTAACTTGGTTCACTTTAGACATTTTGAATTATATTTATTCCACATTATTTTTATGTTATACACCAACAGATATACCATCCTCAACAGTATACACCTAGGCGTCTCTTTTTTGCTTTGGGTTTATCTATTCTAGACGATGATAGGGAAATAATACGAGCTGTCCATGCAAAATTAGCATATTCAAACAGACATATATGTCGTACTTCCTTTATATCATACATTGACAAAATACTACGACATTTTTTGTTTGAATATTAAGTTGTCTTTGGTAATAAAAGGAGTTTCTCACTCAGTTACTTCCCATTCTGAACGTTCTATATCGTTTGTAACATCAGCTGAATTCAGAATTCGGTTTCCGTTCCTCTGGTAGGATGGATGTTGGTAGTGCTCCTCTGGGAGAGGGGGGAAGTGTATCTGTCATTCCCAACTTTTTTTTCTTTCTCTCTCTCTACCAGTTTCTATTCGATACACACATGCTGCAGTGCTCTAGACTGGATTTCCCAAAAGGATTTTTGTTCCCGATCTCGAATCGAACCGTGCACGCGAGTGTTATCGGGGAAGCTAGTCAAGGAAAATAGGTCCTGGGGCGTACGATGCACAGTGTTTTATATCCTCACCTCACAAGCCACGTAATATCCCGTGAGCTTACACCTAACCCGTTGTATCAATATTGCTCCTAAAGATAGGCTACACGCACCAAACTCTTGTGACTCGATGGGAAGTATTTCATGATATACAGTGTGTTAAGAAAACCACCAATATGAACATATCTTATAACATCAGTTTATGCCATAAAATTCAGTTCCAAGACTTATGTTCAGAATCTCAATCAAGTGCATCAGCGTATTTCTGTCGGTGGCAAATTCTCTTGATTTTTTTTATTGACATTTTATTTGTTAATCTCGTTGGACTGCGTGTTTTCCCTATTAACTTTATCGGTTTCTCTTTCTGCAGTCAACATTTGTTTTCTTGCATTTATCTGACGATTCCTTCTTATTGCATAATTTATATGCGACTTTATCCTCTAACACGATGTGGGTGCCTACTTGATTATAATATTAAGGCTTTCTAAGTTAGAAGTCACTGTCCTATAACCAGATATTTGCTTATGCCACATCAATTAAAATTCTTCAAGAAGTTTTAAATGACACTGTGTTAAGAAATGACTTAGCATACATTTCTGCAAATCTGTGTTTTCTCTGTGATGCCATAAAGAAACTGGAATCAGCAGGAATGTCTTTGAGAGAAGCCGTTCAAGTAACTGAGGATGTGGAAAAGAAACTGAATGTTGCTTCTGGTCCTGCAGCACAAAACTTCAAAAGAAAATGCCAGGAAGCGTTGGAAAATAATAGTGGATGTAACATAAGGTGCAAAATTTTAAATGTGTTGGGCGGGCAACATGAAGATATTATTGATGTGAATGTGAGTGAAATTGCATTTTATAATTATGCTAGACTTACTTCTTGTGACGTGAAATTTAAGACACTTCTTCGTGACAATCATCAATATTTGGGCATTGAAAATTTAAGCAATCATGTGGTCGTATACTGTAACTCTACAGTATTTGGTGATCCCTTACAGGTCGGGTGAGCACCACGTACGTTTTTATTAGTTCGATTATTGAGATCTTTAAAATATTTTATTTGTTTTAGCACATATTTTTTATTTTTTAACATATATTTTTGACATTTTTAGCACACAAAAATAAATATTTTCCAAGTTTTTAACACCTAGAAACGCGAGCCCTAGTAATATTTAACACTGTTTAACTATTCCTTTCTTGCTGGTTTACATGAATAGTGCATTAGATGTTATGCCAATCCTTATTACAGAACATATACTATCATTGACTACCACTGGTAACAAAATGTTTGAACAATTTCAAAACAACTTTCGTATTTTAAAATTGTGTACTATAGCTCAGCATGTTTATAAAGGTAATATATAACACTGTTTAACTAACACTTTTTTACTTTTTATGTGAATCACATTATACCGACGGGGCAGTACTTTATCATCACCTTGACATTTCATTGTTTCTCAAAAAGACCAACAATGAAAACAAACAATTATGCAATTCTGTAGTAGAAACAGCGATTAACAATAACTATTAACTGCGAGCCTTTAATCAAAACATTAAACTACAAAATTTAAAAAAGTTACAGAAGGTGGGCATAACGTAATTCCTCCGCGTTGGTATTGTTGGGTTAAAACATCCCGTGTCCTCTCTTCGTCCTTACTGTTGATGCAGGCATGCTATGAAGAACCTCCCCTTCCTCTACAGGCCGTCTGGACGCCGAAGATACCGGCAACTCCTTCCTCTTAAGTGGATGGGAGGAATATGGAGAAAAGAGGATGAGTGAGAAGCACTAACAAATGGCGGCGGAGAGAGGCATAAGGAAGCAGAATATTTTGCTCTGGAAGGTAACGGAAGACATTTCTATGGGACCAGCGTATTGCATTGGAAAGTGAGTTTGCCGCAAATTTCCGCGACTGGCACGTACAGCTTCCTCTTGCGACATTGGTATTGTCAGACTGTCTGCTTTATGACTATCTACCCAACAATAGTGTCCAGGCTGCATGTATTTCCATCACACCGGCCACAGTGAGACAAACTAGTAAAAATCCAATTTAAAACCGGAAATTATCCATTGTGTATGGTGGGTCACAAAGTTTCATTTGTTTTGTTGCTGGAATACGTTGGCCTTTCCGGGACAACGAGATTTAACTGAAAAATGGCGATGCCATTCATGATAGGGAGTATCAAACATAATGTTCACTTCTACAAAATATTCCTTTTTAACAAATTTTCGATGTTGCATTATAATTAACAAACAGAAATAGTTTTTCGTTGCATTTTTAAGCATTTTATAGCTGTCCTACATTTGCCAACTGCCAATCTTTCGTTTATCCAAGGTAGAGGAAGTAGCTATTTATGCATTGTTGATATTGGGTTTTAGCTAAAATTAAATTGCTTCAGGTCCCCTAAATAATTCAATACCACGTTTATTAACGGGTAAAAACAGCACGCCTGTGTATCTGTGAACAACATCATTTAAAAACGAATAGACACATAAACCCAAATTGCATACTTACTTGACATCACCTAAGTATAGAAGATGAAGGTCTCCATGAATTATCTTCACCAGACGACTTTTGGAATATAAACTTTATAGTTATTCTTCCCAACATGTCATTAATGGGCCCAAGCATCTTTTTTTCCCCCAAATGTTCTATTTTTATCCGGCCTTTAACTGCGGAGATCATATCGGCGGCCTTGCCTATTGGCAATGGTGTTACTCATTAACAGTGGGTTTTTCGGTCTTTGGGGTTTTTATACGTTGAATTCACACACACACACACACACACACACACACACACACACACACACACACACACACACACACACACACACACACACACACATTCACACTTTCATTCATACCTCCAGACTCACGGAAGGATAAGCAATAATCTTGGCTGGAGAAAAATTCCTACCCCCTGCCGGGAATCGAATCCGGGACCCCTTGCACAGCAGGCAGGTGCTCTACCAACTGCGTTATGGGACCAATCAAAGCATCTTTATTTAAGTTTAACGTGCTTTACTCGGACACTATATGAAATTACTGAAGTGATGCTCAAATGAACACAGGATTGATAGATCTTCAAGAGTTACCTTATGGGCTCACCTCAACCAAAGTTTAATACTGAGAGCTTTTAATTTTGTGACAGCATGTCACTTCCCCATAAAGGCCAGCTTCTAACATAAACGTTAATAGTATTTGTACCGGTGTGAAAAATAGAATAGTTTATACCTAGAATTTTCTACACACAGCTTGGTAAGTATCACATATGCATAGGTGGAAGAGGTACTGTTCACAGATGAGAAGAATGCTACTTCGGAATGAAGGAAGCTTGTTTTGTACTTGTGAAGCGTTGTCAACCACTGTGCATAGAGCAATCCAATGCTCATAAAGTCAAAGCAGCGAATTTCTAAAACCTTAGAGAAGTTTTCGAAATTTTAGAATTACATGGTTCCATATACCTAATTCTCTCATCTGAAATCTATTTCGGTCAAATATTTTCATCCAGGAGTAGAGTAATATTAACAATAACTAAAACCATAGAAATCTGAAACCAAAATGAATCGTGGTACCATTATGTGATGGCAATTAGTTGTATATGAGCGGCACCGTGGCCGACCGGTTAGAGCGTTCGCCTACCACCTAGGCGGCCCGGGTTCAACCCCAGGGACCCACATATTCGTGGTGGATGAAGCTGCATCAGGGAAGGTTTTTTCCGGGTTCTCCTGTTTCTCCCACCACTCATTCCACCAACTGCTGCACTATCATCTTTCCAATCATTACCCTTTTCTTCACTATCATACCTAGTGCTGGGCTGATCACCAGCTTCCAGGTATTCACTCTGTCCAGTCCATTGGTTCCTGTGCTCCTCGATAGGCGTCTGACCCTAGGCACTGGCTTGTAAGTCCTAGGGGGTGTATATCTTACATAAGGGGAGGGTAATCAGGTAAAGAAAGAAAGAAACATTATGTTGATTATGACAGAAACATCCGTACAAGGGCTATTCATTGTTAGATCTGTATCGTTCGGTATCAAATTGTTTGATATTGTTGGTGAATAGTTCATGCAATTGCATATGTTCCAATTGCATTGTGAAAGAAGAATATCTTACTTACGTTCTTTTTTACTTCACTTCTGATTACATTCTACCTATGTTGCAACCAAGATAAATACTTCTCCATGATGGAACACTGTTTTTATGTATCTTGTGTAATCATTTACCAAATCTCATATCACAGAAAGAATACCACAATATTATAATATTGACGGACAAATACTATCTTCTCCCAATAAATTCTAGTCCAACTGCTGTAAATTCCACTATTGTCTCTTGTCTGGATTATCGAAAGATTTAGTGGAATGAGAGATGAATACCGTTGAATGACGGATCACGGAGCTCTGACTTATTTGGTTATCAACCCTGCGTTAGTGCTTACCTTCTTGGGGAGAATTAGAAACGTTTACTGGTGTAACGCATTCCAATAATTATTAGCACTTTTGTCAGCTGCGCCATTGTGGACATATGAAGAGTTTTGCACACCTTTAAGCAACATCAAAAGATTCTTAACAATGATTAATCTTCAAACATTTAACTAAACTAAGCGATTAACAATTTATATTAGTTTAAATGCATACAGGGGCATATGTGCAGATATTTATGTTGGTAATTGAGCACTGTGTAATAAAAGCTATTGTATCAATAGCTGCTTTGTTTGTTGGCTTATAATTTTACTTATTGAGAGCAGTGATGTTTTCAGATTGGTTAGTGCCTCCAAGTAGGTATGGCACACACAAGCAATATGTGCTTATTTTTCCTCGAGAGAGAGCATGGAGCGAAAGGCGTAACGTAGAGTGGGGAGACCTTATGGTAACCAATGTTTTATCGGAACTAAGTTGAAACATCTTCCAATCCATCTTCCAGGAAATTGACTGCCCAAGAATGTCCATACTACATTGGCCAAGTGTGATGGTGTCCCATTGTTTGAAAACTGCCCACATGTTGACTAATGAACGATACGATTTGCAACCTCCTACGCAATGATCTGCGCATGCGAGCGCGATACGCGACTGTTCTAAACTTAACAACACCAACGGATTAAAACTTAATAACTTCCTCTTTCAAATCGTACCAACCTTAACCCATTTATATGCATATTTTGAAATTATAGACATTTCTTTTAGGCTACTTATAAACGGAACACAGTGAATATGAGACGATCGTTACCACTGTGTAGAAAGGCAAAAGCTAATGGTACAAAATTTTGTTTCACAAGAAAAATGTAGAGAAAAGATCCATTCAGCTTGTCTCGGTCTGCCAATAGCGGGAAGCTTGCTTTGATGGCCAAAGAGCTCCGACAAAATGAAATATTGTAGCTCTGTAGTCTGAAAGGGACTTTTTGGAACATAAGTACTTATTTTCACAGCTATATTGATCACCAGAGTCTATTTCAGTTTAGCAATATAAACTGGAACATTTTAATTTCTCCAAAGGTCAATACATTGCTGACCTCATCTTGCATGAGCTCTTGGCTTGGATAGTGAAATAGATCTCCTAACCTGCCTTAGATCGAATTTTGGCCCATTTTACGTAAGTAAAGGATGCCTTTATCTTTGAACTTCATCATTCACAAGTGTTGAAACTGTAATCGGGCAACCTTCACCTCTTTGTGGAACAAAATTATCACAAGGGCGACTCCAGCCATCCATCTTCACAGAGAAATTAGAAAGGTCAGACAGTCGGAATCCTTCATAGCACCCCGTGGGGTATAAAAGAAGAAAATAAAGGGCTCTCTCACAAATTGCCCCTCTTATTCACAATGTATCTGTTTCATCTTCTTCAGAACGTTCGGCTTGAGGGGCGGGGTAGGACTTGCTCCGATGATGGTCCATTTACGTCAATGAAGCTTTGAGGGGGCGAAAGGCAAGTGGCAGAATTGACGGTCCCTTTTAGTAGGGGTGATTCCTGCGAGAGAAAGAGTGTTATGAAGTCAAAAAAGGGCCGCACACAGGAATTGGGCTGTCATCATGACTTGTACGCACGCGCAAGGCAAGAATTGAAGAACGTTGCATTAACATTTAAACAATGAAGATAAAACAAATACTGGCATTCACGTACTAAACTGCTTTCAGAAGCTTATGGGATTTAAGGAACTAAATAATGTAAATTTTTTAAATTGAGCATTTTCATTTTAGTGGAAATAAATAATCCAGTACTACACCTCACTGATATCGTCTGTGGTGGGAAGAGGTGTGAGACGCAGCGGCCGTGCGGTTGGTCTTGGCCCGCGGGGTGAGTTAGGAAAAGAATTACATGGCCCCTTTTGAATTAGAACTTCAAGTCAATGGAACCCAAGTTTGCCATTGGTGCCACATTTTAGGCTCTCCCATCTCCCCTACCATTATTAAAAACACTTTCTCTCTAAAAATGTTGGAAAATAGTTTACAATAAATTATATGACATTAACGTGTAGTAATTTTATCAAAAGCGTCGGAATGTGCGACCGAAACAAAACTTTAAACTAAAATATTTTCATTTTCAGCAAAAAAAGATGCCGCTTCAGTATCAAATCATTGGCTAGAGGAGAGATTTCAATGAACCTGAAACAAATATATTAACTTCCTTAATGTTGATTTCAATAAAAGAGTGACAAAATTTAGTATAAAGTGCACATGATCAAGTTTTCTCACTTTTAGTAGCCATTTGCTTTTAATTATATTGGATATCTGGAATATGTTTTCCGAAAAAGCGATAATGTTTTTAAAATGTTAATTTTATATTTTATGATTTTTATCACAAGAGATTAATAATCCCATTGCTGACCCAAAATGAAGTTCCTGCATCAAAATACATAGTTATAGTTTTAGCAAGCCGCTTGATCGGAGAAAGCGAAAATGACAAAGAAAATCTTTTAAAATATTTCATAATTCTTGTCATGAAAATTACGAGCTGTTTACATCCACAAATCAGGTCAATTCCCTGACCAACCTCAACGCAACGTTGACTTACTTCACGTCTGAAAGAGCAGCTCGGAGTATTTCTTCACGTCTTTTAAGTGATTAATTATTTCGAAACCCTGTGTGATACCCCATAATTACTACCGATGCTATGTCAGAAATAACTCGTAAAACCATCCAATAATTTGCGCAGAATGGAGCTCAGACGTCGAGCATACTGTTAGTTGTGTAAGTGCTTTATTGGAAAAAAAGCATTATATTAGTACTAAATATCTCAATATAAGTGCACATTTTAATACAAATCAACTACTGAACAGTAACAAATTATACGACCAGTTCATCAATGTTATAAACGCCACCCATAATGATTCTCCACAGGCTGGAGCTCACAGATCTTTTTTCACATTTTCAATGCAATTTTATGTTTGCACTAAACATATAACCTTAAAATACTCGAGCATCTTTCATAATTATTGAAAATTTGATTGCTTTAGGCATCACAAATTTAGAAGCCTCAGTCTCGTGTAGGATGAAACTGTTTTCCTTTCAGCATGCTTGACCCAAATAGCTACGTATCGGAAGTGCATTTTCTTGCAATTTGTTTTCATCCTTCTCCCTCTCCCTTCAGCTTTTCCTTTAGACTTAACGCTGCAGATCAAAAAGGTTCTGATGGAACGTCGTCAAAAAAGCGTTCCATTGCATGATCTATCCGCTCTGATGCAATTTCATACATAGTCTCAGGCTATCCTCTTCTTCAGACTCCGCATCTTTCATCCCACGCCAGGGATACACCCCTTCGTGTATTATTTTCCATTTTGCTTGGATGCCAGAAGTGCCACATTGGAATTTACGATTCTTTGCTTTATGCAGTGCCTTTATTTCTATATACCATAACAAGCATTCATTGCATATTTCATTCTTGTTGTAAACCTTTCATTACATCCTTCATACCGAAACCTACATTGAAATTCTGCTTGCGTGAACTGTGGCTTATGAGAGAACCGATTATAAATAATTAGCTGCTATTTTTAATTGTAAGATATTGAATTTCATACCACCTATTTAAAGTCTACGGAAATATAGCTTTATTAGCAGTTGAATGGCTGTAGCAGGTTGTTTAGATCGAGTTAAGAGGAGAGTGAATCACGTGGGCTCCGCTGCGCTCTTCTTCAAACAGCCAAGTCTATTTTGGGGGTACGTCATGCTCATGGTGAACCGACGCGGCATGCCTACGATCCACCGTTCGAGCCTCAGCCATGGTCCTATGTTTTCCAAATCTAACTATATCTTGTAACTAATTGATGTAATTAATATATGTGCGTGCAAGGATGAAGTATCAGTTGAGGTGCCACTAACAGCTTAATGGAACAGGACATTCAGACATACATTTTATTTGTTATGGGTAATCACTTTCAAAATTTAATCAGTTGTAAAGTAATGACATCCAATATTATTTCTAAAGCTGAAAAGTATGAAAATTCCGGGAAGTTATATGCGAGGTAACGCTTGGGCCCCAAAACAGCAATCTAAAGAATGTGGCTAATTTAAGCCATTTTTGAAGAAACTTTCCTTTTCTATATATACAATAGGCAGAGTTTGTGAGTGTTGTGAACTGTCAAGCATCTGAACTGATTTTGGCAATTGTTTACTATTATTCCCTTTAAAACAATGTAATGGTGAAAGTGATTGGATTTGGCGCTTCAATATATCATCATCACATTTGTGTATTGTTATTATTATTATTATTATTATTATTATTATTATTATTATTATTATTATTATTATTATTATTATGATTATTATTATTATTATAATTATTATTATTATTATTATTATTATTATTATTATTATTATTATTATTACTACTACTACTACTACTACTACTGCTATTACTACTATTACTATTATTATTATTACTATTATTATTATTATTATTATTATTATTATTATTATTATTATTATTATTAGTATCATTATCATCATTATCACTATCACTATCACTATCGCTATCACTATCACTATCGTTATCGTTATCGTTATCATCATCATCATCATTATTATCATCATCATCATCATCATCATCATCATCATCATCATTATTATTATTATTATTATTATTATTATTATTATTATTATTATTATTATTATTATTATTATTACCAGGCTGATCAAAGAAGCAATATGTGATCTAAAGATATCAATAGTGGAGATTATTTAAGTGTCAGCTATTTCGTGAGCTATACCCTGGTTCTGTTATGGATATCCAGAAGAACAGCTTCCAAATCCGTGTATTGCAAGTCCAAGATAAAAGACTTATTGCAGTCTTGACACGCAATTTAAGTCAAATGTTTTGTGGTGTTATCGGCCTCCGAGATTCGTTATTCTTGTTTGTATTTTCCAATACCACAAACTTCTGCATTGTTTGGTCAGCATGCTTTTCTTCTTGCCAATATAGGGCATTGAATTTCAAACCCTGCATATAGGGAACAGGCGTTTTAAGTATTTGACTATTGCTTCAGTCTGATTTATGAAATTATTAGTGAAAGGGAAGTCATTTAGTCAATGAAAGGAATAACGTTTTTTTATAAATACTGTTAAGAACTATAGACAGTAATAAGGTGTAGTTTAAATGAGTAAAAGTGTATTTTATCTATAAAATTAAAGTCTCCATATTTAAGTAACGAATGGTATGTTAAAGCAGAATTATACAGAAAGGAGAAGGTGAAATATACTTAAAATAATAGTAGCATATAGGTGTAGACTTAGAAAGGCGAAAATTTGTCAAATGATTAGGTATGGAATGTTAGAAGAAGTTATAAGTAGATATTGATGAGTACTAGCAATAAATAAAGCACTGTAGTGGGAAAGAAGTATTTTAGGCCAGTAGTGAAGTTAGTGTAATATCTACAATATGAAATGTGAATAAAGTCTGAAATGCAACTAAATATTTTTAAAACATAAATGCATAAAACTTCGGTTCATAAGACCAGCTGCGGCTTCTGAGATTTCGGACATGTAATCACCGATATTATTTCACTTCATAATTTATTTTATCGCTTCAGCCTCCTCTATTACCTTTGTAGGCATCTATAGCAAAATATGTAATGAGTAAATGTTTACCTGGATTAAGCTGAAGCAAGCAGAAAACTTAGATTCTGTCAAGATAGTTTGTAGAAGAGAGACAAAATTAATAAAGGTAGCTAGAAAAGGTTTCCAGTTGTTACTGGTGCACTTAAGTGTACCTATGTAGTAAATACCTATGTAATAATACATATGAAGTAAAAATAAATAAAATTAACCTTAAGTATTTTTGCGGCGATAGATCAGAACTGTCACAGTCGAAGTTTTCCTTTTTCAGCATAAATAATTGCATTAACTCCTCTGCTATGGCAGAGGATAGGTGATATATCCATAAATTAACACCCACCCTACTTTACTCTCCTGTAATATAATGTGAATGGAATGAAAAGTCACATGATTTAGTTTCATAGCTAATATTTATGGTTTCTCTGAGCAATAAATTTGCCAGATTTCTATTAATGCCCAACAACAACAGTACTTTTGAATTCCAAGTTTCTCGCACAAAGAATTATGGATTTTTACGTATCAACGAAAAGTAGGCCGCGGGTATGGAATAATTTTATTTCTCAGTTTTTCTCCTATGTCTCCATTCTTCTTTCTTCCTTCGTTTCTGTTTTTCTTTCTCAGACTATATATATTTTTTCTTTTATGCTTTCTTTTTCTAGCTAGTTTCCACGCCCAGAACGGAAAGATGTCAGGTTGAGAATTAATTTTGTGGTTAGCCATGTCTTTTCCTGCAGCCATTTGTGTGTGGCTGCGCGCTATTGTTCAACTGTTTCTTTTCTAGCGATAGCGTATGGTCAGATAGTTGGAGCTAGTTGACAGTGGCATTAGATATTGATGTTTCAATGAAACAAATGACATAATGGGAATGTAAACGCTACGTACATAACACGAGATATCAATATTTGAGAACAACAAGTGGAGAACGAAAGTTTTGATGTTAACATTAAAATTATTGTCTATGTTTAAATGTTGGGAAAGCAATAAAATACCTATACAATCACCAGGCATTATTTACCGGTATAATATTCGTTCGAATGGCTAGTACTATGCATTCCCTGGGCTTTCTGTGGGGGAAGAGGTGGTGATATGTACCACTTTTTTTATTTTTGATAACATTTTCAATTTAACATGCATCTACTATCTTAAACGCCGTCAGTAGCACTTGTTCTGGGCTATATTACAGAATTACTAATAAAAATTAAAACATATGTTTAAGACTTTTGAATTTTCACATCCTTTGAAAACGTGACGAAATATGGATTTTGGAAACTAGGGTTGTAATACGAAACGTGTGTTTAAATAACGACATGTTTAAATAATCACATACAGTTTATTTTAATGCCTTAATTGCAAATTGTTTTGCTACATATGTTCAGACACTTGAATCTGCAAAGGTAAAAATTACAGACTAACACATAAAAGGAAAAGGAACTCAATTAAAATTGTTCCTGAGCCTTTTATAAGCAAAAATCACAAACAAAAGCATCAGTTTTGCATCCACTGCACAAATGTGTGCCCATTCTCTACACATAGTACAATGGACCCATATATCCCCTGACTTCTTGACATTACAACCCTGAACTAAAGGAAGGCATTGTATTATGCAACACCTCGTTTCATATTACCATCAATTGCCATTTTCCAAACAACTAGTTTGTTCAGGACAAGAAAATGTTAATGCCAAATTAATGAATACCACTCTGAAATTCTGTAAATATATAATGGTTTGGGATAAAATAAATAAACAAATAAATAAAAAAACATACCACTCATACTAATATAAGGAGTAAAAATAGTGTTGAATGTTACCTTGCTAAAAGTTTAAAGCTTCGTGAAACAATATTTCCACCAACAAACATAAACCGTGTGATAATGAAGTTATCTACTTCTAGCGGCTAAAGGGAAGCCAGCAATAGAAATGAATGATTTCCGAAAGATGATGCATGCCACTTGGTAGAAAACGTAGTGTTCCATTTTACAACCCCGTTCCATATTACCAGCTTCTCCACTATCTATGACAAACCCAGACACTTATATCCATAGGTACTACCTCTCAGGAGAAAGGGATGAAATGAGGGAACCACAGGAACCCGTTCATTCAACACTAAATTATCTGGCCAAATTAAACAAAAGAGGACTCACACCACACAAACTTTACACTACATTGATACGACCACAACTGACATACGCAGCCGTAGCCACCATGCCCCTAATAACCTCAGTCATGATAAACAAGATGAGAGCTTTCGAGAGGAGGTGCCTTAAGATTGAACACAAACTTTCCCTGTCATTCAAATTTAACACATTGTATCAACACACTAACACAACTCCCATAGACAAACACATAGTCAAACAAATGGTCACATACATACATAATACATGCACAAGAAGCTACAGAAGAACACTCATAAACACAACACAAAAAATGAAGACTATACAAGAAACAGAAAAAGACAAAAATCCTCCCCTCATTACACTGATACACGTATACGATAAATACCAACAACAGGAACAAGAAAAACTCGAAAAACACTTACAACACTTTCAAAACATTTAAATACACAAAACACATAGACACATACACACTTACACCTAACACACAAAAAACTCAATTAATATAAAAAATCATCTGGTGAGGTTCAACAGCAAAAATTAAATAACCAATATTCAGAATTTAAAATCAATGATCTTTCTTGTGTGGACGCCTGTCTATGGAGCGATGGATCTGAAACACGGGGAACTGACACACTAAAACTATAACACAAAATCATAACACACAACACTACACAACGTCAACAAAAACACAAAAACAAAATACGCACAAATGTCGTAAAGATCCCTCACACATCAAATAAAAATGCACACACTAGGCTGAAGAGGGATCTCTTTAAACATTTTTACTTACTTACTGACTTACTTACTTACTTACTTACTTACTAGGTTACAGCCCGCAGGTATACAGGCTACAAATAGACGCGCGGAAGCATATATCAGTTGCAGAATCGAAGACCCGTCATACTGCTGGAGCTGTTTAGAGAGGGTGGTGAACGGCCCATCGACCAAGCAGCACTCTAGTGTCCACGGGGAGTACTCTTTCCTTTGGGCTTATTATAGTTTGCAGAAACTATTCGTTTGAAAGATTATATTTCTATCTATTTCAGTTTTATCTCGATGAAGTTTTGCACAATTAGGTTCATTACACATTTCCTTCTAGGTTCAAGAGCTACAGAGGAAAGCGAATTGTTATTCAGTTCCTTAAAAACCCGCTCGTTACGTAATCAGCTTAAAATTGCATACTCTTTCCATGACATCGCGAAAAACAACTGAATAGCGAATTCATTAAAAAAGACAACGTATTAAAAAATTTGAAGTAATAAATAATCCATATCTTGGAAATGGCTGATGTGGCGAAAGATTTATTCTAAGTAAACTGTGTTTTAAGGAGATTTACTGTTTTACGTAGTACATATTTGTCTAACTCTCATGGTTTATCAGTTATACAAAATTATGCACACTCCCTTCCGAACAGAGAGAGCCTCCCAGAATCTTCAAATCAACGTTCTATTTGACATGTAAATCTCTTAATCAAAATTGATAGTCATTTTTAAGAAAATATAAGCTTCCAAAAAATCTTCCATGTAAAGCAGGCTCATGTGTGTGACCAAACACTGTTACTCGTTGCCTCACCTCCTTACATAGCAAGGATGGCGTAATACGGACTTCTCTTGAACTTCACTTTTCTGGAATTTCTACAAACATACCGGTCACCGGACACTTCTCGACTGATCTCGAAAACCCCCTTGTGTTGCCGCTTTGATTTTGTCAGGTGTTGACAAACATTCGCGTGAAGCAGCCTGATCTTGGATGCGCGTACCCTCAGCGGTTTAAGGGCATACCCCGATGCTTCCTTTGATGTGCGCCACCGCGCTAGGACGGCGTCATATTATGTTAAATGAAATTATGAAATTAAAGGTGCATATACAAATATAACACCACATGAAGAAAAGCAAAAGGAAAAAGAAAAATATGAGCGTTATAGACATTTTCTTCAACAAGACGGAAGGGAGACTGCTTTGATTTCTTCCAAATCTGGGTATTGGCATAGTGTCATATTGGCTTTATTTCTTGGATAGAAATTTAGTAGTATATACTTTTTTAGGAAGCTTAGTCGGTTTCCCTTTCTTTGGTTCTCCTTTTTCGTGTAATGGGAGACAGCTTTAAAATAAATGAATATACAGGTAAGTAAACAAGTAAATAAATACATAAACAAATAAATATGATGATAACGATGATGATGATGATGATAATAATAATAATAATAATAATAATAATAATAATAATAATAATAATAATAATAATAATAATAATAATAATAATAATAATAATAATTATAATAATAATAATAATAATAATAATAATAATAATAATAATAATAATAATAATAATAATAATAATAATAATAATAATAATAATAATAATAATAATAATAATAATACTAATAATAATAATCGTTTTCTTTTTCCTTTTGCTTTTCTTCATGTGGTGTTATATTTGCATATGCACCTTTAATTTCTGCGGACATAATGCCATTTTAAGATAATATGGCGCCGTCCAAGCGCGGTGGCGCACATCAGAGAAAGCTCGGGGCAGGGATGCCCTTAATCGCTGAGGGTATGTGCATCAAAGGTCAGGCTGTTTCGCGCGAATGTTTGTCAACATCTGACAACAATCAGAGCGGCAACACAACGTGGTTTTTGAGATCATTCGAGAAGTGTCCGGCGGCCGGCGTGTTTGTAGAAATTCCAGAAAGTGAAGTCCAAGAAAAGTGCGTGTTACGCTATCCTCACTATATAAGGAGGCGAGGCAACGAGAAACAGTGTTTAGTTACACACATGAGTATGCTTTACATGGAAGAGCTTTTGAAAGCTTCTATTTTCTCAAAAATGACTATCAATTTTGTTTAAGAGATTTACGTGTCAAATAGAACGTGGATTTGAGTATTCTGGAAGGCTGTCTCTGTTCGGAAGCGCATATGCGTAATGTTGTATAACTGATAAACCAGAAGAGTTAGACAAAACCGTGCTAAATAAAAAAGTATATCTCCTTAAAACACAGTTTACTTACAATAAGTCTTTTGCCGCATCAGCCATTTCCAAGATATGGGTTATTTTGGGACATGCTGTATATATACGAGACCAGGTGAGTCACCTGTTCCTTACTTTTCAGTTTTATGAAATCCGCACTTTATAATCTAAGTTGAAAGCATCGGCTCCTATGCTCGGTTCTAGCCAAGCATTTAACATGGATGTCTTTGGTCACACACTCGATGAAATTAGCAGGCACTGGTATACTGCTGTTTGATCATCGCGTTTTAATATAGGTACTCGTAATTAAACAGCTGAAGCTTGCACCTTTGCAAATATTCACTGGGACCAGCGAATACTACACGTTAAACGGATTGTCCGCCTCTCACGTTACTAGGTAGCTCAGTTGGAACGGGCGTCCGATTCGTATTAATCCGTGTGGTGTAGATGTAATTCGACTGCCCTGGGTGTGGTATTTTTTTACCGTGTAATGTTCACAAACAACATTTGCTGAAAAATCATTATGTTAAAAGCTGTTATTTCAATTTGTAATTGTTTTATTTCCATTTTATGGTATTGTTGTCTATTAGGATACTTCTCCCGGTATAAATGCTGAGTTGCTTTGTACATTGGCTCTTGCTTCTCCGTAGATCAAACGCATATCAGTGTACTCGTCTGTCGAATACATGATGAAGGAATTGCATAAAATATCATGCAACAGCTTACGAGTGGAGAATGGAATCGGCATTCACAACAACACATTACATCGTGCCAGTCCACTGGGGCTGTGGTTCTATTACCTACCTGTTCTATTACAACATAAAGACGACCAAAAATGATTTAAGTTATAATGCCCTAAACACTCAGGGACTTTTTAATTAGATTATTGTGAATTCGGTTTTCAAGTTTCGATGAGCATAAAAAGAATTATACAATACCGATACGCGAATCTCTGTATCACCGGTTGCGCATAGGATACCTATAGACATCATTACCTTCAGCTATTTTGTGATTTGACTGAAGGCACGTTTCGAGTTCAGTAGTACAACTTGTATGCTAGGCGCTATGTCATTCTCGCTTCGCGAGTTGTCGTGCTTAGTTTAGCCTTTTAAGAAACTTTTATTTCTTTGCTGGGTGTTTTAATAGTGCCTATTGCTTAAATGACAAAAGCTATTATGCGTGTTAGTTGAGATGTATGAGACGTAGTTTACGCAAAAATTTAAATAAACCGTTATGTAATATTATGTGCATTTTGACTGTACGGGTTCATGGTGAATGAGGCGTGTCCTAATTTTTCTCAGTCAACCTCTGCTCTAAGTACAAGAATCCGCCACTTTCTTTCAATTTGGTGATGTTATTGCACTCATATGATAGATCCATTTTTAGAGAGGGGTTTACTGAATTACTTTGTTGTGTGCACTCTAATAAAAGGTTTGTAAAATCAGCTGGAAACCCGAATTCCCTCTCAGTAAACGAGTGGTATGTTTTTTAGGTGTACTTTAGCGAAGAGTACGTTCCATCCCTTAAACCGCTGTTCCTCTGAGTTTTGCGCATTCTGCTCTCTCTAAGAACGTCAAGCAATACATTTTAGTAAGAGCAAAACTGGACTGAAACGTATATGCTGTTTGATGGGCATATTCCCGAATATTCCAAAAAATAGGTGGCGGCTGAGTCACCTGGTATATAACCTATTACAATATTTCAGGTTTTGTATTTACATTTTGCATCTTCTGCAATTTTTGTTAGTTTACCTTTATTTGTATCTATTTTTATAAATCACTCTTTAAGGCAAGTCTGTTAAATGATGCGCTTGAGCGCAAGCACCAGGTTTGAAGCTTAGGAGGCCCACTCTGCCTGTGACAGCACCACCTGCTTCCTACTTGTGACAGTGTTATCCGGGTTGTACAATGTGCATACCATGGGAAAAGCGAAGCCACTTCCACATTTGCAGTCCCTTAATGCAAGCACAGAAGTTAATTAGTATTGCGATGTATTGGATGCAATCTTAGAGGAGCTTGTTGGAAGATTTTCAGATTTGGTAGCTTTCAAATCTAAACCGGATCTCTTTTCCTTGTCCTATTTGTCCTATTCCCGAGAATGCTCCAATTGAACTTCAACTAGAACTTACTGATTTATGCTGCGATGATCTAAAAAGGCCGCGTAGTGGTAATAATATTGTCAGTTGTTATCCAAAAACATACCTAGAATTCCGCAAATTTGTTGTAGAAATCATGTGTATGTTTGGCATTACGCATTTGCGACTGTCTTGAGACTTTCTTCTGTAATAAGTGATTCCCGAAATATTAAGATGGTGGAAAAGAACAAAATGGGCAAAATAACTGAGTAATTAGGTAAAAATTGTGATCACAAGTAGAGGTTTTAATATGGAGGTATTTTTATTTTATGTTACAGGCTTGCAGAAGTCTGTCTCCTTTTGAATTGTACGGTTAAAAGTTATATAAATACTCCTTATCGATTATGTTTTTAATGTTTTGTTTCTAGAGTATTATATTGTTTTTGAATGATTAAATTATTACTGTAATTCATATTAAAATCTTATGGTCACAAAATCTACGTAGATAAATAAACACTTTTAAACCGAAAAAGAAGATAGATAACAATAACAAAAGTTGGCTTTATTTTCCTTTCGAACTTTATGCACACATCTGTTATTGTGTTTTGCTTAACGCCGCTACCTGTGTATATACCACAGTCTATCTCAAAGCGCTTCATGCCCACGAGTACTGCCAAGGTCACGAAATTACGCTTGTATTGGCATTGCTCTTTTAAGGCAACATATAAGTAACATGTAAGTAGAATGAGACTTTCTCGGTTGTTTATACTGTTATTGTCTATTATCACGAAGTACACACGCTGGTTCAATTGCCTCTCACCTCAGGTCCCGCTAAGAAGCAGCAACGCCACTGGTCTCACTTCCACCGTGAACTTCTGCAACTCTTTTAACGCACGAAGGGTTATCTACTTACGGTGGGGCCGGCTCTAGTGGGTCACCTGGTATATATACACGTAAGGAAATTGTTGTAACAGAATTTTGATTGGACTAAGAGAAAGAGCTCTTTGTACACATGTTACTGATATTTTTTTAGCTATTCCAATGTTAGTTATGGAAAATAATTTCAAAACAATGATTTAATATTTTTAACTAGTGCACTGTAAGTTTTAAGTCCTAAATTTCTGAGGCTACCTTGAATTTGAAGCCAATAAGTACTATGTTGGTATAAGAGGACCATTTGATATAATGAAAAGTGTTAAAAAGAAGGGATTGAGAAAAACGCAGTGTGCTGTTTTCCCTAAATGTTACAGAATCAATTATATAGCCATTTGTGATAATGTTTTTTTAAACTCAATTGTGTAGCATTAAAGCACAAGTTGTAAGTGTAATGAAATTATAAAAATGAAAATCTATCAGTATTTTCACATTTTTATCGCATTTCACAGTTGCATAGCTCAAGTTTACTTGACTGTGTTTCCCCTAGCACTAAATCTTGTGTATCACTACTAATTAGTAGTATATGTCAGCGTAACAAGCGAATGCAAACATTCTGGTCTCGAATTCCATTTAGCTAGCTTATGTATGCAAGGTTTCTCTCTAGCAGTGCTTAATTATTTAATCCATAAGTGTTATAAATAGTAACGGACTAAGATTATCTGTTTGTTTCATTCCTTTTGGTATCTAAAGCTTTCTGTTTTATTATTTTATATAGAACTGCGACAGTCAAGCTAAATATGCTTCTCCTCCTGCATTTGTATACATACTTGCAGATACAACTGCGAGTGGTAATTCAACACATAGCCTATTTATGTGTCCGACAGACGATAACATGTGGAACAGAGACTATCAATAAACTCAGTTGCATGTTGGAAATATCGATTTGAGTAATGAGTTGAGTTTTTACATTCTCTTTATTATGAATGGGGCTTACAGTATTGCTTTCCAACTCTCATGTTATGAAATCTTTATTCTAGGCTCTTTGGCCTAGGGTAAACTATACTATGCTATTCTATATACTAGTCTATAAGTGTACGTATCTACCTAGGAAAATGTTGATGAATGCCCTCATCACGGAGGGTGACCTGCAATTGCAGTGACTAAACCTCATCATGGGCGAGAATTGGGGGCATAACTACAGAAGCTGCTTTGTTAACTGAAGAAATGTGCAAACACATACTCCCAGACTAAGTGTGAAGTTGGAAACCCTCGGGTGCAAATGCCGAATCACTTACTTATTCTATATACTAACCATTCAGAGTAACATAGACGTAGAAAGGCTTGGAAGACGAAGAGGTGACAAATGAAGTTGAGAATTAGAACAGAAGTTTTTGTACTTAGTCATTTCAAACAATTAAATAATTCTCCATTGCATTAATGGATATACGAGGGTCATTAGAAGTGTATTGAAATAGCAGAACATGAACGGTCAAAGAAACGTATTGTTTATTTTAGTTTCTCAAAGTATTCTCCCTGTCACTGTATTCAGCGTTCCATCCTCCGGGACCACTTCTGGAAGCATCCATGCCACTCAGTTTCTGGTACTGCAGGTAACTGTTCCTCGTATGCAGAAACTGCCTCTTCAGGGCTAGAAAATCGGTGACCTCGAAGTCGGTTGTTCACCATAGGGAATATCAATGGGACTATAGGGTAAATGAGTCAATAGTTTTGTCTCAGTTCCTTGCAGAAATTCCATTGTTAAATTAGTAGTGTGAGCTGATGCACTGTCACAATGTGCTCCTTACACGAAGGTGTTTATCAAGGATGGTTAAAACACTCGGAAAGCTGATCCCCAATACTAGCTCTGTCCTTGTAGATTAGCCTTGGATCTTCCGTAATCATTTTTTTCCACAGCGGTGATGTCTTTCTCAGTCACTACTGTTGCTGGTCTGCCACGCTTCTTCTCATCTTTAAGAGATCGACACCCCATCTTAAATTCTGCAAGCCAGCGGAACACAGTGGCACGTGACTGACAATAGCCCCAGAAGCCCCCGTCATACCTCAAGTGACTGCGTTTCATTTGAAGTCACACAAAGTCAGTGCACGAAAGTGCTCTCTCTGAATCTCCATTGCATTTGGGGAAAAAAAAAAAAAAAAAAAAAAAGTTCACACTGTTCAAAGTTCAAACATAAACTGATCATAAATGAATGGCACAACTATTCCATTACCAATGAGTCAGCTATTTTGACAAAGCAACAATGCTTTCCCCAGGGGTGTCTGATTTTCCGTGTATCATTAGAATCGAACGTTCATACAGGAAACAAAAGGGTGTTTGGTTTGGATTATAGCAAGTGGGAGGGTTAAGTCTGTCACATGGCCAGAACATAAAGGAGGCAAAGTACAGTCCACGTAGGAACGTTGTAGATAAAGTTTTTGCGCTACATCCAACGTTGTCACCATTTGCAGTAACATATTCACTTCCAAATTCTTGTACAAGTTCAGAAATACCTTAATATTTTTATTTTCATGCTGCAGACATTTCGCTATGTGGAATAGTGAACATATTCGAGACACTATGCGCTGTAGACAGTGTGTTCTGTGCTGGCATTGTACCCGCACAATGATGTCACGCTCTGCCCTTGTGGAGGTAACTTGCAACCAGCTCATTTGGCAATGGCTATATAAACGTTCGGACTCTTCTCATTACATATCAAGTGACCCTTACAACTTCAGTCTTACACAAGGAGCGATTTAAACCAAGCAGAAAATCTAATGCGTTAAACATGACTCTTTTAACTCTTGGTACGAACTATTGTTACAAATGCCTATTCCACTACCTATTTAATGTTAATCGAGATAAACATTTCCAGAAATTATTTAATTGCAAATTTTCTTATAGGTGCAATAATGGGAATGCTGTAGGCTTTTTTTAAATACTTATTTACTGTCGCTTAATTACTAGTGGTTTTTCTACGACATAGAGGATAACATAATATAAATCACAGCAACAGAGAGTCACATTAAACAAGAATTAAGAAATTTGATACAATACATAATAATACAGACACTGAAACACAATATAAGCACTGCACAATGCAAGGATGTGTATACAATCATTACTGCATAATATTCACATTAAAGAAAAATCTGGAGATTGGATGCAATTATTCACAATAATGACTTTACAGTACATACCCAGTGTACATTACAGAAAAAGGTATACAATGTAATATATTACAATTTTATATTATAACAGTTACTAATTTTAACTTGTTACAGAGTGAGTCTTATAGGACTGTAGATATTAAGAGATAGCCAAACCTTGTAAAGCTGAGCACTAGATGAAGCCTTTGAAATTCCGTTCCCTTTATACATCACCTCTACATAAATATGTATTTAACATAAATTCGAGGTATATATTTCATTTGTCATGAAAATATCTTAAACTTATGACATTTTAGTTACAATTCTTAGAGTCATTGTCTCATAAGTTCAAAATTTCTGAAAAATGACCTAGGTAAAGGGCTGTAGTCTGGATTGCGTGAATTTTCTTGAAAATATTCGTGTTGCATCCTTGGAAGGTGCTGAACGTGAGCACCAACTTAATTATTTAACTGACTTTTAGTTTTCAAGTTATGGTGTTCACATACACACACATACACACACACATACACACACACACACACACACACACACAAAATGCAAAATATAATTTAATTTGCCACAAAAATATCTTAAACGTATGGAATTTTAATCAAACTCGTTGGAGCCATTTTTGCAAAAATCAGAATTTTCGAAAAATTTTTCCATATAAAGTGTAATTTAGAGTGAAAAATTATCTTCAAAATCTTAGTGTAGCGTCCTTGAATGATGTTAAACTTTAATACCAACTTTGGTTTTGGACCGCCTTTTCGTTGCTGGGTTATGCTGATCACAAACACACACACACACACACACACACACACACACACACACACACACACGCACGCACGCACACACACACGCACACACACACACACACACACGCACACACACACTCACTCACACACGGACCTTCTTGTAAAAATGCTCGTTTTATATTCAGCATGCTCAAAATATATTTCCGGTGATATATCAACATCCAAATTTTTGGTCGAATACAATACTTCACCTACTTACTATACGTAAGTAGTAGAGAAATAAAAATTGAATGAAAAAATTGTTCTGGATGAGTATAACTATAATTCATAACTGAATAAAAGTAAATTTTGTGTTCTCATTTGAATAACCACGCGTTTTCTTGTGCAATCAAAGGATGCCAACTTTCTTAGCACCATAATTGCGATAACAAATTAGAAATGAGGACTTTTAATTTCGTTGAAGAAGATAAATAATTTTACCACAAAACCAGAGTATGATATTCCGAATGATTAAGCAAGAAGCAAATTAAGCTGTTTTATTTTGTGTAATATTCGGAAATATGGCCACCCAGGAACAATAACTCACTGTGCTGACACGCACATACACATACGCGACACAAAGAGAAAATTAAAGCATAAAGAATGCATTTTTGCGAGTCGTTTCAAACAAGAAGATGAAGAGCTTTATGAAGAGCGCTGGGATAGAAAAAAAAACCGAAAGAAAAGAACACAAGACAGAAACTTGTCTGTTGTCCTTACAAGTGAATTAACGTTCCTTTTCTGCTCGACTCTATATCTTTCTTAACAAGAAGCAGCGGAGAAAATAATTTATCTTCTTTTATAATAGATATTATGCTCATTCCTTTTATTTCACCGAAAAATAATTCTTTTGGTCTCCTTCCTCATTAGTCTCTATACTTCATGCTTTCTGTTTGAATACCAAGCTTTTTCTTCAGGCTGTCTTAACGCAACTGCTGCAATGTGAGCGTAGCATTAGAGTAATTGCACGTGCCGTGGACCATTAGCAAAGTTTAGTTATTATTTCCCAGGCATTTAGTTTTATATTTTCTTGAGTTATTCATGTGTTTTGCTTTCTTCTTGCGTTGCAAAGTTCATTCATTCATACTCCGGCTTGTTTTTATCTTTGTTTAGTCTCACACTGTGACATTTAATTTTTATTACTCGTCATTACAAAACATACCAATTTGTGGTATGCGAGAAATTATTAAATAAACTATCTTGACATTTTTATATGTGGACGAAAGCTAGGCCCACGCTATATTTTTGTGCTTATTTGCCTGTATTTCTTTTTTTAAATGTTATTTTGTCTTCATACCCATGTTTAGCCTCATTTAGCATATTACATATTTTATTGATCTGTGGGTTGCCAAATTGACAAAGTAAATAATAAGACATATAATAATATTATTAAGTCATTAGACAAACGTTGGAGTTTAGGTTTAACAGGCTCATAATATGGTGATAGAATTAATAATGGTATAGTTTTATGGAACTAAAATTTTTTTGAATACATATTCTAAAACAAAAAAAGTCTTGTTGCACGTTTCAGGTCCAAATTAATGTGATCTAAGGATGTTTACGGAGCCGCGTATAGTGGCGTTAACAATTTTCCTGATGTTGGTGGTTGGAAGTTTAAATTCTTTCCAGAAGTTCACAAAAAGGGCTGGGATTGTGATACAGGCACCTACCATGAGACCTATAATCTCTGTCATCCAGCTGGTATTTATTTTTGTAAAAGAGTATGGTAGGTGCGTAGATAGTTTGTTTTTCCATATGGACTTCGATAGGTTGACTTAGATGGTACTCAAGCCTTATGATTACATCAATAATAAATCCCCTTTTGCTGTCTTCTTGGTACGATATAATGTTGATCTGATGTGTGCTGCCTGTTGTGGATAAGCCGTGGACTCTTCGCATACCTTAAAGTTCCTTTCGCGCAGTACATATGAGCACAGTGTTGATTACAATTTGTACTACACTAACCACCGGCCGAGGAAGACAATTGGAATGTCAATTTTTCAAATGCCTAACCAGCGCACTGGGCATTGTCCATATCAAAACTACAGCATATCATCCTCAAGCAAATGGGAAAATTGAGCGCTGGCATCGTCAGTTAAAGACTGCTTTAAAAGTACAGATGTCTGATGATTGGGTTTTGAAGCTGCCTTTAGACTTGCTAGGTCTTCGCTCGTACGTCATTCTTCAAGTTAATACCACACCAGTGGAAATGACCTACGGTTCAGCAATCCGATTACCAGGAGAATTCCTCAATGAAGAAAAATTAGTAATTGATATTCCAGCCTTCGTATTCAAATTCAAAGAACAGATGAGGAACCTAAAGGCAATTCCCATTGAACATCATGACAGCAAAAAGATATTCATTCAACCAGAACTCATGACAAGCAAATTCGTTTTCGTTCGACATGATGCAGTTAGAACCCCTCTTCAGCGGACATATGATGGACCATATCAAGTTCTATCTCGCAGTTACAAACACTTCAAAGCAGAGACATAAAGAGGAAGACAAGCAATTAGCATCGACAGGATATTCCCTCATCTTCTCCTTCTAGCTATCAACCCTGTGCACCTTTACCACAGACTACCAGATCAGGTCCGACAAGTCACCTTCCCTCGAAAATACACGGACGCTGTCACTGCGGAGGGAGTGTGTGGCGGTTCCTAGTGGAGAATTCCAGAAACTTTCGAGTGCAGTCAGGACCTCCTAAATACCGGACCTGACACTGTAATTCAAGATGGCGGCCAAAGTGGTGGGAACTACTTGTAAACAACTCGTCTACAGGCTACGATTTCAACGCAGTAAAATAAAAATGTGGTGTAATAACACGCCTATTTTGTGAATATGGGCTGTGTTAAACACAAAAACACTGTCTTAAACATAAACTCAAGTAAACAAAAAAGAATGACATTTAATATTAAACGATAAACCATGGGCAATGAAATATATAACCCCAAATATCATTCATGCAATCTACAGGTTTACATGCCATTATGTAACTGCATTACACACTCAAATTACAAAGAAGATAGACAAAACTGCAAGCAGCATGTTACTTAAATAAAACAGAAGTGTTGACAGTGAGTTGACTCAGAATTATTAATCATTGTTTACACTGTTTTTCACATTTGTACAATGTGCATAATGTTATATACCTACACAAAACATACTATACTGGATGGCTGATATACAAATGCTGCTATTTAGAATCATTAGCTACCTACTGAATTCAAAACCTTTAGGGTGAAATTTTGCTTTCACTATTACTGAGAACTTGATTACTCAGTTTGCAACAACATATTACTCAGCACTTCAGGACACTTTATTTTACAGGGGGAATCCACAAAAGCAGATGAAATATTAAAAATAATAACCGTAAAACAGCACTGTAAATGAAATACATGAAATACGTAATCTTAAATCAGTATTGTAAAGCAACATTGTGTTAGCTTAGGTTAGGTTAGTTTTGCATATGAGTGGGGTGACAGGGTCCTGTGTTATCGAAATATTTACAATTTGGGTAGTGTTTATGCAATCATTTCAACGTAAATGCATTAATCAATCATTGTAGCATATATTACACTCGTTTATGCACATTTATTAGCTAAATATCCGCCGCATAAGCGAAATAAAACCACTTCATCGACCGTACGAAATTTTCTCATAAATAAAACACGAAGCTTGAGCGCACAATAAAACTTACAAGATCGTAATCAGCAATAAAAACTGCATCCATTGCACTATGTTTCATTCGTTTTCTCGAGCGGACGATTTTGTAAATATTTACCAAACTTTGCTATAGTCTACAGTTTTACATGCAGCAACATAACACATTTCTTCTAAACTACAGCTACACATTTAAATTACAAAGACAAAAGATAATGTACAAATATGAGCAGCATACTACTTACATGAAACAAACTGTTGGTGTTGCAGATGCCACTAATTGAATTCACTCGAAATTATTGTCTTTCACTATTCACACTATTCACCATGTTATATACACACCGGCAACTAATACACATAACGCTGCAATTTATTGTAATTAAATACTGAATTTAGAAGCTTTATGTTGTAATTTACCTTTTGTTTTAACTGAAAGTTTCTGATTTTTAATTTGCATCCGGGAATGCAACAGTTACGGTGCATTGTCGTGTTTGAGGTTAGGTTGTAGTATGGCAACATTAATATACACTACTGGAACAGTTTTCTTCAACAACCTCTCACCACTGTAATCGTGACACAAATTGTACTTGCAAACAGATAAATTAACCACACTATACGGCTAATGTAGCCATAGTCCTAGATGGAACACAATAAACATGAACACGTGGATAGCACACGCACAGTCAAAACGTTATTACATTTATTCCTGTTCCTATACTGCCCAAATAAAACTTTTGAAACACTCGCTTTGCTAATATGAAGACAAACTTACATAGGAATTATTATAAGAAACAATAACTCGAAGACATAGAAAATAATACGAAAAACAGCGTGTGGAAACACCTCAGAAATAAATCCCACCAGCCGACGCCATTTTTGTACAACTTAGATGGCAGTGTCAGGTCCGTTAATCTAGAAGGTCCTGGTGCAGTCAATGTTCTTTGTTTAACATCTTAGTTTTATTGTCTACGGTGCTATCTTTTGTTTTACTTTGTTAAAATCAATAAATGGTTTGGTAACACGCTCATCATCAAAATGTTCTTAAAAAAACTGCATTAAAAACCATACTATTAATATTTTTATGGATACGCCATTATTTTCATTGTTATTGTTATGATCAAACTTTACTGTTATGCTGACTTCACTCGTGGAATAGGTGTTCAAAATTGATACAATGTTCCAACCGTCTCCTTGTATCCATATAGGGTTTGTGAGAACTGCGCGTGTGAAAGACGCAGATAGTCCTATTGCCTGTTATCACAGGCTACACACGCAAGTTTACCGAACGGGATGTCTCAGGCGGTAAAGTCTGTGGCCCGCATTCGGGAGGTCCCGGATTCGATCCCCGTGGCCGCGCACTCTGACGTGGGTTTTTCCGTGGTTTCCCCATGTCACTTAGGCGAATGCTGGGGTTCATTATTTCATACCACGTGGTTGCTTGCGCATGGTAACTGCTGTTCTCGGCGCTAGGTGACGTTTGACAGGCCCTTGTCCTCCGTCGGGGTTTGAGGACGCTCAGTACAATACCGGACCCACGGTGAGATGACTGCTTGGCGAGGTCTGGCTCTGGAATGAAGAGATCTCAGCACTTGTTAGGGACTTCTGCGCGTCTCTGTGGCCAGTCTAGCTGTAACCCTGTGTGTTCCCTTCGGTTCCCTCATTGCATCCTTGCCTCCTGGGGGATAGTAGCCACAATAGATCCGTGTAGGTCGAAGTGAGCGAGGTGTCCCCCTTCGTATCTGTACCTTTTACCCTTTTTACCCTTTTTACCCTTTACACACGGTAGTACAAAAGTCTCATCTCTCGTCTTCATCTGTAAGCAGAACGAAATTGGCATACGCTCCTGCCGTCCCCATTGCGTTCTGCAACTATTTTAACGAACGAAGGGATATATACATACCCTAATGCTGGATGAGATGAGTAAGCTGATGTACATACATGTTAGAAAGATACGGTGAAAGTAGTCACCCCTCTCTTACTCTATTTTTACTTTCCCTATTACGTATAGTAAGTAGGGTAAGTGTTGTATTCCGACTACAAAATTTCTATATCGAGGTTTTATCGGAAAAGTATATTTTGAGGTCCCAAAGAAAAAACAACCATTTTAGAGGAAGGTCCATGTGTGTGTTTGTGTGTGTAAATATGTGCGTGCGCGTGTGTGTGTGTGTGTGCGTGCGTGCGCGCGCGCGTGTGCTTGGGAATTGCATAACTCAAAAACGAAAAGCTGGTACAAGAACCCTTGCAGGTACAAGAAAATTAGGAATAAGATAATTCCTAGAAATGTTTATCTCGATTAACATGTAGGGGACAGAGGAATAAAGGTTTGTAAGAGGAGTCGAGAAAGTCTTGTGAGTGCAGCACATGAGATTTTTGCGGTCATATTCTTTCCTTTCATTGATGTTATTCCCATTATAATTTTATTCTGAACATATCAGCTTTTATTCCTGATATTAAACAGCTTTTTCTTTATTATAATCCATAATTTATTTCAGTTTACAGTAATTGTGTAAAACTTATTCGTGGTCTACAAAAATCATAGTAATAAATTATATTCTTTGCTCTACTAATTTATTTTGCTTATGATAAACACACAATCAGCACAAGAGCATCCTTTGTTAAATCCATTTTAATGTTATGAAATCAATAGTTCCATTATGATATTGACATGTATTTTTTAACGTGTATCCAAAGTGTTTATATTGATTTAATATTTTTTCTTATAAACTTTGATATATTATACTTGAGTTTTCTACTCTCCATTCTTTACGTGTAGCTCTATATTTCCAACGTATATTCATAAAATTTACTCTATGATACTTTAAAGTTACGGAAGAATATTTTATTAATTTACTGTCAATATTTTCTCTTTCGGGGCTTTTTTATCCTTAAAATTATTAAGGGCTGATGTTAATTCAAAAAATGTAATTGGATCTTTTTGCTCACCTATATAAGCAAACATTTCTTCTTCTCCATCTTCTTCTTGTTCTTCTTCGTCGTCTTCTTCTTTTTGTTCTTCTTCTGCTTCTTCTTCTTCTTCTTCTTCTTCTTCTTCTTCTTCTTCTTCTTCTTCTTCTCCTTCTTCCTTTTATTACCATAAATCTTGATGGTATTGTGACCATATTTCTCCGTATACAAATCTAAATGTGATCTCCCTCTTGCTTACATGTGATTTAGGACTTAGTAGGCTTCATCCAATGCCAAGGGCATCACGTTCTACATAATTTTTATATTTATCCCAAGAATTTCGTTTTATTTTCGTAAGTTCCCTAGAACGATTGTACATCGTTGTTTATATTCAATTAAATTCTCTTCCGCTTCCTGATTGGTGTATTTTGCATATGCCTTCTTCATTTTAATCAGGTTTGTCATATTATCTTTATCTATCTTTAGTAGTTTATAATTTGTTATCCGTGTTCCTCATGGTTCTGTTGCTGCCTTCGTTATTAATTATCCTTACGTTGTTAAATATATCTCTGTGTTAGATATACGGGTGGAAGGTACTGCTTCGGCCATCTAGGGATTCTAAGCGATGAGTGTAACAAGTATATCCAATACAATTATTGTCAATAAAGAACCATTTCGTCGAAACAAATAATTTACTTCAAATATTTGGAGCCATCTAGCTTCTTGATGAATGGAAATAATTGGCTTATTATTTCAATAACTTTTGCGCAAACATTGTGTGAACAACGGTGTATTGCATTTATACCTTACTTTGAATTTAGCAACAATTTAATATTAACGTGACGGAAAAATCTGTCTTACACATCAATTTTAACATAAAGCTGTGACCAAATAAATTCAAATTAAGGTAAAAATGTATTATAGAATTTTCTACGCACTGTTTGCGTTAAGGATGTAGATGCCTACAAATAGTTTACACAAGTTTTTTTTCCCCTGCGAAACTGTTCTCTATTGACAATAATTATCCTAGACATATTTGTTACAGTTATCATGCAGAATGCCTGGTTAACATATGGCCTAAATATTACCTTCCACCCTGTAACTACATTTTTGATACTCCTGACTAACGAATTGTTGGATCAAGGCTTCACGGGTGATCAGCCGTGTAAGATTTATAAAGGTCGAGCTTTCGGCCATTGTAGACTCCATGGCCATCTTCAGGAAAGATGAATTGTTCTTGTAATAAATGGACTTTAAACAATTTTGGAGTCTGTTTTGTTTGATACTTATTGCATTTCATCCGTGTTTTTCTTACAGCTTCTAAAACTTCTGGTGTCCAGAACTAATTTTGAGCATTTACTAGTGTGTGATCTATTACATTCCTATATCCTCTTTACCCCAAGTTTAGTTAGGTAGATATACCGAATGTCTCAGGATAAAATTTTTCTAAACCTCCTAAGTAATTTTAAGAAACGAAATTGTTTACTTCTATTCACGCTGCTTGTAGGAAGATATAAAAATTGCACTAAATGCCCACTTCTCTCTTTTTCTCTTTCTGGCTTTCTCTGTCTATTTGTGTGCGTGCGCGTGTAGGTGGGTGGGTAGGGGATACAAAATGAGCTGCTACTAGCAGATGTGGGATGTTCAGAAAAAGAAATGGGAACACGTACTTCGCAAGATGGACGGTAGCTGAGGAAAGAAGAAAAAACTAGCTGAGAAAGACGAGAAGGAAGCTTCAGATGAAAACGAAAGAAAGAAAAAAGTAACTTCCGCGCAAAAGACAAATTTCATAAGTTATGCGAGCCTTCATGAGGCATCGAACACAAAAACGGGCTTCTGCCCCAGTGCGTTTTCATTCTTTAATTTATCTTGTATTTAAAAGGATGAAAGATGGCGAGCAAAAGAGTTAGTCAAATACAAAGTGTCTCTGCTAAAATCTATTTCTGAAGTTGTAGTAACGTTTTCAATGTGTTGCGTAGAAATCGCACACGATTTTTATAATACAGGAGTTTTTGAACTTGAATAAAACTACACTTTTTAATTTATGTAACCCCCACTCCCTTTAACTTTGGTCACATCGAGGGTTCTGGCTCGAGAATTAGCTGATGGTGCTATTATTTGCTGAACAGAAGGGTTGGGTTTTCTTAACGTTGACTTTTTAGTTTTCTCGTGTATAACATTAAACAGACGGACATTTACTCCCCACATTCACACTTCCAAACTCATTGGAGTATCCGAAATTATTCTGGATAAAGAAAATTCCCAACCCCAGCCGGGAATCGAACCCGGGACCTCTCGGTTGAGAAGCCAGAACGATGAACGGTCGCCCGCAGAAGCAGTCGAAACATTATTTATTCACATATTGTAATACATTAATACAGCTATGACACACTTTCAACCGGTTTACATACCTAGTGCTCAGTCAGTTGCTGCCTAAACTAAAATGGGCTTTGTAAAATTAGCTTTGTTGACATGTAACACTAAACTCTAAGTGCATTTGTGCATAGATTGTTCCGCTGCGTCGCTAAGCACAAATGTTGCTGGTACAGCAGGTGTTTAGGCTACAAATCTGATTCTCTAAAGCAGGGGAGGACAGGTAGTACCGGTGTGACGTCAGCTCACATCGTTGAACATGCTCAAACTGAAGACGGGTGCAACCCGACTGTACTGCCACCGCAGAGGAAAAGAGTATTTTGAAACACGCGGGGTGTAGGTAATGTAGGAAAGACAGGAAACATATATGGTGTTAATAACACAGCTAACGTCTTTGATGTTATAACTAAAGGTCGGAGGGAAGTGCGCTCGCATGTGATACAGGTTAGCTGGATGCGTAGTGTGAACGACGTCAGAAGTGCAGCACGGCTATCAAATGTGCGCGAGCAACTGCCACTAGAAGCAAGAGTGAAAACGTAAATTAACGTAGTACTCTTCAAACTGGTGAATCATTGCCTTGCAAGTGTATGCAGACGCAAGGTCAAGGTGCAGTATAACGCGACTGTTTTGTTTCTTCTCGCAGTGAGCTGCAGATGTGGAGTGATACTGTTCTTTAGTGTTTATATGATGCTTGTAGATTGTCTGCAGTGAGGCGGTTTTCATGGTCAGGCTGTACCTACCTGCAGTTGTTTACATGTGCGAACGATGACAGTAAAGTCCGTGTGCAGTATACCGATGGAAAAACGCACACGCCTCCGGCCTTTAGTTATAACATAAATGCTGACTGTTTTAATCACACAATTTGTCACAGATTATAAACAATTAAATTTCGACTCAATTCCATGAGAAAACATAACAGTTTATGGAAGGACAGTCATGTTATAAAGTAAATATAATAGAACATAATAACATTTTCCCTGCAAATCGGAAGAGAGTCATATAGAACAAAATCACCTGGACGTTTTCCGACACTTTGTTTCGTTTTTATTTTAACTAGTTTATCAATATAAAGATTTAATGTCTGAAAGTCGAATGCATGCAGTTACGTCTGATAAGGTAGTTGGGGATTAGGACTAATTTAATAAGAGAACGAGACAGAAACACTGCTTGCTCCGTTTTACTTGTACTGGCCATGTCGTTGTCATCGAAAGCATTACATCTGACTGAACCCTCCTGTGCGGTACTCACAGCGCCGTTTATCTAAGCAACATGGTATTTCAAGGCTCTCACCTGACGTCACAGAAACTAATAATTATGCCCTTGGTTCTAAGGTGATCTAAGGAGTGGCTATGCACGACAGTAATTTTGGTTCCAGTGCAGGCGATCTCCTTGCTGTATACTGCTAGTTGTGTTTCCTCGGTTTTTTTTTTTTTTTTCCAACAATTATATGTTCTTCTGCACCAAATTGTTCAAATAAAACACTGCGTGATATCAATTATTCCGATTTCCCTCTGACAAATCCAGAAGAGCAATTTGGCTGTAAAGCAGCAGGCATAACAAATGGAATCCAACATCACTTCAAGCCTTTGCGAGAGAAGTTGTTTCAAAATTTTCGCTGAATTAGAAATAGTACTTCTAAATGACGATAAAAGCGGATAACTGACTTATAGAGTTAACTCTCAAGACCATTCATTGAAACACATTTTAAATATTCAATTGCTAATAACTGTAATTTTAAATGTGGCTGTTTTTTCTTTTCTTCCCCCCCCCCCCCCCCCCCCCCATTATCACATATGGTTCATTCGGTTGGGGCGTACTTTTGAGTCTACTGGTAAATTTCTTTTCCTTTTTAAAGTATTTCTAAGAATGTTTCTTTATCAATAAATTCACTGTTTAAACCTACACACACATTTATGTAGTCAATTTCCGTGTGTTTGCTTATTGCAGACTCCTGCACCCTTGTACCAGTTATATTCCTTTAAAACTCACAAATAATCTGTAAATCTAGACAAAACAGAAGGTGTTAAATTTACAACTCATGTAACACCACACATTGGGATACAAATTGGGGCTAGTGACTGTTTATTAGAACAAATAGGCAACATTAAATTTCTGGGCCTTCAAGAAGGCAGGTATTTAGATGGAACACTCGTACATGACATACACTTAAATTAGTGTGTTATCCTTATTTTAAAACTATCACGGAATATAAATATTATCTTGTGGGAATATAGTAGAAGGTGAACGACTATTCCTCATGGAAAGAAGATTATAAGAATCATATGAAACTGCCATAAAACACACTCTCGCAAATATCTTTTTAGAAGACTGGAGATATTAATCTTGCCCTGCATGTATATATTCTCGGTCTTAAGATTCTTTGTATACAGTTGAGCCACATTGATAACTTGTTGTAGTTTACCTGATTACCCTTCCCTTATGTAGGACTTACATCCCCTAGGACTTACAAGACAATGCCTAGGGTCAGACGCCTGTCGAGGAGCAGAGGAACCTATGGACCGGACAGAGTGCAGACCTGGAAGAGGGTGGTCAGCCCAGCACCAGAGTAAGGAGGAGGAAGATATAAAATGCAGGATAAATCGATGACTGAAAAGGTGATGATGGAGCAATTGGTGGAACAAATGGGGGTAAACCGGAGAAAACCCGCCCAGACGCCGCTTCGTCCACCACATGCGGATCTCTGGGATCTAACCCGGGCCGCGTAGGTGGTCGGTGAACGGTCTAAGTGCTCGGCCACACACACTGGTAACAGCCAATAAAATTCATGAGATAAACATCTAACATCCATCACCCCACTGCATGACATACTTACTCCAGAAAGGGTAAAAATATTCAATGCTCTTCCTAATGACCTTGAGGGAAAAGTTGATGATTTCAATGTTTTTAAAATTGCTGTTAAAGAGTACCTATGATCATAGCTACTCTATTCTGCACAAGATTGTCTGAATGGCTGATAACTCTTTAAGTAGGATATAGCTGTTTTAATTACACATGATTGCAAATTATATACAACACCACGCTTAGGAGACTACCTATTAATTCCATTTTTTTTAACCCCGGCGTGACAGCCCACAAGGGGCCAAGGCCTACCGCCTAGCCGCTGCGTCCCCCACCTCTGCCCACTACAGGCGTCATTGGTGAGGTGCAGTATTGGAGGGTGGGACGTGGTCAGGGCCCCGAGCCCTCCCGGCCGATTATGCGATCTTCTAGACCTGGGGCCGCTACTTCTCTATCAAGTAGCTCCTCAATTGGTCCCCCGGGACCTAACGAGGCAG
>CM060962.1:234264615-234299615 GCA_030765045.1 Tenodera sinensis | reverse complement strand
TAGTCAGTCAGTCAGTCAGTCAGTCAGTCAGTCAGTCAGTCAGTCAGTCTGTCAGTCAGTTAGTTAGTTATTTAGTTAGTTAGTTAGTTAGTTATTTAGTTAGTTATTTAGTTAGTTATTTATTTAGTTATTTATTTAGTTAGTTATTTATTTATTTAGTTATTTATTTAGTTAGTTATCTATTTAGTTATCTATTTAGTTATCTATTTAGTTATCTATTTAGTTATATATTTAGTTATTTATTTAGTTATTTATTTAGTTATTTATTTAGTTATTTATTTAGTTATTTATTTAGTTACTTATTTAGTTAGTTAGTTAGTTAGTTAGTTAGTTAGTTATTTAGTTAGTTAGTTAGTATGTTTTTTTTTTTTTTTTTTTTTGTCTTTTTTGTTCGCAAAATAAGGCAATTTCGCTTCTATCTGCACTCATCGCTAAAATTCGCTAAAACAACAATATTGATTTGTTGATCAACATTACATGATTCGGAAAGATAATGGGAAATCGTTTTAATAAAACGTCTGTCGCCCTTATCGTTAACGCGGAAAAAGAGTCACCCTAGCTAGAGGTTCCCGTTTCTTTTTATTTCACGCTACGCCACTGGAGGTTATAAGGAATATGCATACGTGATTATATTGACTTTATGTACTGTGTAGATTTACCTAATGCAAGTGCTGATAAACAAAAGTTCTTAGAAATATTTTCAAAAGTCAACAAGTAAATCCCACGCCTTTATTGTCATAGTATACGCTTTAACCGAATGAGCCACATGAGAACAGGTAATCTGCAACATTAAATTTCTACTTTATAACGATATGCTTTAGAGCGGTTCCTAAGACGTGTTATTTGGATTTCGATCAGATATTTACTTTTGTTTCTCAAAGAACTGTTTAAATAAACGTTGTTTTTTCTTAATTTCCGAGAAAACAAACCTGATCAAATTTTCATTAACGGTGTTTTAACATTTCTTAAGCTAAAATATGTCTACTTAATTATTTACAGTGATGCTGTGAATTCAAATAATGTTTGTTTTAAAGTAAGACTAAGATATTACTGCATTGTGAATGCATCAAGTGAAGAGAAGAGAGAAAGAAACAGTGACGGAACATTGCAACTTGTACACACTACAGAGCGTTAGCATGGAACCAAAATGGCGGACGCGCATACCTGATATTTAGAGTGACGCTATCTTCCGCTTCTCTAAGGCATCTATTGATTGCCTTAGGCAATGTTTATTAGCTGCATGTACCTTGAGCACACTTCATGTAGGTAAATGGTATCTTTAACTTAATGTCAGTTAACTAAAATAAAGTTTGAAAACTTTACACACTACTTTTTATACTGATCGTTTTATAGCAGTTCTACTGTGCTTGTATTTACCTGCTACAGACAGAAATGCACTCATTTGGAAAACGCACACTTGATGTACACTGAGAGGAGTCAATGTATTTTAAAGGAAGTATTTTGCGTTACAGAACTATTTATGAAAAATAAAGATACAAGAATTCCACACTTTAGACAATCCTAACTTATCACAGTGAGTATTTCGGGCATGGTCAATACGATATAAAAGAAACATCTAATTTTTTATTGGGATATATACATACTTATTGATTTTGTCCAGTTTTCGCTGCCACTTCTCTAATGAGATCTAGTTTCACCTTTTATTTTCTTCGCTCTAACGTTGCTTGGAAAGATAGACCCGTTCCTTCCTTCGCGTATATCTATCATCCCGAAATCCAGGACTTGTGTAGGTAGCGAACACCTTTGCTTCACTACTTCCATCTTGAGACCATATTATAAGATATATACATTTTTTATTTTTATTTCATAGTATGCAAAGGGTCCTGGACGATTTTGGAAATTATTCAAGTAGGTTTCCGGAATAATTCTTTAATTAATTCTCTCCATTTTGAAGCTTATTTGCCCAGTTACAGATACTGTGGTCCTGAAACGAAACTGTATAAACGCTTACAAAATGGAGATCTACCTATTAACGGATTGGATGCCGTGTGTCCAGAACAGAACATCGTCTATGCTAAACTTCGAGATGCTGGTTCAAGGCAGTTGACTGAGAAGGTTCTTGCTGGGCATGAGTGCTGATTTGCGTAAGCACGGTAGGGGAGAGTTCTTACCTTTGCAGCGGATAGCGTGGCCGAAGGTGCTGCTCAGAATCTCCGTGAATAAGGAACATGTCGCCGAGAAGCAGCTTTACTAGATGAATCGTCACAACCAGCAGATGGAGGCTCAACTAAGGGCAGAAGTCTTAAGTGTGGAAATAAAAGGGAAAGTGAGTCCATATAAAAAAACTGGTGCGAGGCCTTCACATATCCCGGAAAAAGCCTTAAGTGCTATAGAAATTGAGGTTTGCGCTAGATATCTAGAGATTCCTAATTTTACAGGTGTGTAAGGCCATATCTAAGAATCGCCATGCAGAAAGGATTCTCATTAATGTGGATATTTCCTATAATCCGGGAACTGGGTTGCTGTACGCAAGGATGGAAAGTTAGAGTTTTATTTTAACAGTTTTGGCAACCTGAAGTCCCCAAAGGACACTGAATCCTTCTCGTCGGCGTCAGAGTCTTGCACAATAAACACAGGTATCAAGATTTCGATTCTGTCATTTGGGGCCACTTGCATTTGCAGTTTCTGTTATAAAGCAGTTTCATCAAGATGTTTGTATAGTCAAAATGAGTTACACTGTCACTGTGAGCAGTTCTGATTCCAGCTTCTTTATATTTATACATCAGTTACTCCATGTGGATCATAACGTTGTCACGTGATTGCTCTACTGAATTTCGAGACATTTTACTCTATATCAAATGTTGATCAAAGTAGTAACCTCTTTCATCACGTTCGCGATGGAATGACAGCTTGGCTGGCTCAGTTAGGTGCGGGTCTACAAATCCCAAGATTGCAGGTTAAAACCCACTCCACACGATGGTTATCCTTGCAATTGACAGCGTTATTAAGAAAAGAAAATTACTTTTAAAATAATAATAATAATAATAATAATAATAATAATAATAATAATAATAATAATAATAATAATAATAATAATAATAATAATAATAATAATAATAATAATAATAAGAAGAAGAAGAAGAAGAAGAAGAAGAAGAAGAAGAAGAAGAAGAAGAAGAAGAAGGAAGGGTTGAAACCATTGTGATTCCACCTGAGGGTATCAAAAATATTCTCGAAGTTAGACTAATGGTGCGATGACTTTTCCCTACGTCCCAAGAATAACACTATGAAGTTGGAGATTCAGTGCCCCTTTGCTGTCGATTTTACCCAAGAGAGATCGATCGGCTCTCTTCTCGGTTTCACCGGGAAGCACATGGTGGATTCAAGTGTACTGATCGAGTCTGATGAACTGGTGAACTGGTTATCATAATACGCATCGAGTGCAGCCACTGGCTCCTACATTGACGGTAAAATCGGGCATTCTCTTTACGGAATTTCCCCATCGGTTCCACGTGGATGCTAAACCTCACAGGAATGGGCCACCCACCATTGACACAAATCTCATTGATCATCTCGACATTTGAGTGGTAGACCAGAACGGTGTTACGTTCGACTTCAGACACGAGGTTATCACAGTGAGAAAACAGATACGACGGAATGAGAACAAGTTTTAGAAGACATGGATACAATAAAAAGTCTCTCTTGAAGTTAGGTTACTCGATCTTCAACACACAAATTTCTAACATCATCTAATGGAATGCTCCAAAGGGGTTAGGCTTCAAGGTTCTGTAATGATTACTTTAGATGTGGCCAAGGTTCCAGCATTTGAAGATAAGATTAGTAAAGATGAAGAGCACATATTTCTACCTTAAAATACAGCACGTACGTACCTCAACTTTTGATACGAACGTCGAAATTAGAGTACTATGTCAGGCTGAAGATACAAACATGCTTCCTCGCAGAAGTTATATCTACATAGAGGGAGCTCTCACCAAATCCGATGGTGAACCATACTCGTTGAGGCTGACCAACAAAGCCATTGCTTTTCTCTTTGATGAAATTCGGTTGTATATGAATGGTACTACTATAAACAGAATCAGGAGTACGAGTATTTCTTCAATTCTGCTCAACTATGCATTTCTCAATACGTTGGACTCCAACTGGTTTCAGAATTTCGGCTGGACCTATCCCGGAGAAGACGTAGCCATGTTGAACTGATCGAATGGGATCTTCGAAACTGTCGTTCCCCTGTCGATGCTTCTGTGTTTCGCAGACGATCACAACAAATTCATACTGAACAGCATGTTTGAATCTGTTACCATGATATCTAAAAATACTAATAATCTGTATATGGTGCCACGAAACAACTCTTATTAAACTAACCAGAAACTTTAAACTCCTCAAGTCAGATCAAGCTCTGCACCAACCTTGGACCTTCAAATCAACCTGCTGTACCACAGACTAAAGATTTTACCTGGAACGTTGCAACGCCAACGAAACTTGAGAAAACCGCGTTTGTAATAGTCGGTGCACAATCGACAAATTGAATTATCTCAGTAGGGAAAGTTCTCTCTTTGATCATTGCAATATCACCAATCTGAAACCTTATATCAAAGCTAGGGTTAGCTCTATTATGACATAATTTTTTATCTTGAGAATTTAGGTTTTGCATCTATCAGCAGTACTCTAAATTTCAATACTCTTATTGTGGCAAGGGGAATTACCCTCTGAAATCTGCACCACTTCGTGTCATCGACTGTTCTCATCAGCCTGAGGAAGCTTGACTGGAGCCTTTAGCATCAGATTGGAAGTTCAAGTATCAGCAAGCCTTCCTCCACAAACGTCATTATTTTGTTTAAATATTCACGATAAATGGTTCATTTATAAACTCCTAGCTCATATTGTTCTGTTATGTATGGAAAAAGTGTGTTTTTATATTAATAAATGATGAAATACATATTATATGACCTTTTCATTGAATTTAACGTACACCTCCTTAACCCTTTTCCTGACACTCCTGCCTCTAACATTGCATGGACGTTTTGTGTTATTAAGGTTATTGAATTGCAAGACACGGCTCTCAATGTTTGGAATTCTTCCCATCAGTCCTGTTATTGTAACACTGTCCAGATTTATAACATAATTGTCTAAACCTGTATACACAAAAGCCATTTCATTGACTATTCATATGTAGCATTATTTTATACGTGTATACTGTAATGAAATATAAGGGAGCTTATAGTTTTTCAGATACGTTTCAATCACTGCTATATTTTCCACTATTATTGGCTAGTCCTCTTTTGTTACGTAAACAAATGTGTGGTCACCTGCTATGATGTAGAGGGATGGGAGTACGCAACGCACTGCTCACTTCAGACGATGATTCGAACTAACGGAGACGTCTTCAGGCAAATACACACTATTTGGATTCTTCATTTATTGCATTGGCCTTTTCTGGAATGGGATGGAAGATTTGTACTATAATGATGCCCAGAGCAGAATCAGTTATCTTATTGTTCACATTCCTTGTCTTTCTTTTCTTTTTCTCTGGCTTCTTATCGAACCTGTACGCACAATCTTTGTTTTACCAATGAGAATAATAAAAACTTTGTCTGACAATTAAATTATTTTGCTCTTTAAACTCACCCTTATTTTTCTTCTACTTCTTCAAGACATTACTTCGTGGGTGCTTCTCTCAGGCGAAACCATCGAACGATCCATGTCCTAATACGGAGGCACATCTTCACCTTCATGCACAATTTTGTTTCTTTTAGCTAACGTTCTCTTGCCAATCCCTGTCAGGTATTTTCATGTATGCATAATTTATTTACCCTTTAATTTGCGATCCACGTCCCAATATTCTCCTCAAGAAAGAATGTGTTCATTTGATTGTGCTGAGAAGGTTGCTTACAGAATATATGCGTATCACCATAACAGATTTCATCAGGCTTTTCCTGACAGTGTCCGAGCCCATGGCCAAGTTGTTGACGGGCCCTTAAACACCACACACTCACTCCTGACAGTGCTGTTTCATTTTCTCGTACTCGGTGAGGTTCACCCAACAGGCGTTATCTCACTCAATCGCGCTTCTGATTATTTCATTATATATCTTAGCAGCTCACAGATCAATGCTACTTTTACGTATCTTGCTTGATTGGAAGGGGGAGGAAGGATTTGAACATATGCGTGCTTGCACGGGGGGAAGGTGACCTTGAAGAGCCTCGCGGGGTTACGCTTATACATGTAATATCACCTCCTTAGTCTGAATACAATTACGCGTTCTTAGATTGGCGTATACTTTAATTTCTTAAATCTGGGAAAATCTCAAGCCATCCCACACCATGGAGACAGGCACACGTGCGGATACGTGCAGGTTCTCCCTCCCTACAGTCGATGTTTCACAACACAGACATACCTCACCAACAGGTTCAATACTACACAGCTTCTGAATGTTCCTGCAACGGTATGCCAGGAGCTTGAATTTACCGATCTTTTTACATTAGACCAATTCAAACATATCAATTATGCTATTCTTAAAGTGGCTAAATCTAACTACTTATATATTTCCTTGTAGGGACAGTGGGAATATAAGAATATAGTAGGCTTATGCGAGTCTTTTCTTTTAAGAGCTGGTCGCAATGGGATGCCTTTGACATTCCATTCTCTTGGGATTGCCAACACATAAAAATGAATAACGAGTTTCCATTTAAGAAAAGTATTAAGTGTTGCAAAATTCAAACAACAAGGAATATTTCGGAAATGGTCCACTCCACAAAGAATGGTATGTTACATGAATTGTGTGCTTTAACGAGATCTATATACATTCTATGTGCACGCACGCGCACACACACACACACACACACACACACACACACACACACACACACAAACCAACATACGGACCATTTTTTCTAAAAATTCTGTTTCCGAATACAGGGTCATTAAACGTAATTTCCAGTGAAATAGAAATAGTGAAATCTCGGTACTTTCTTTTATGGAAGGATGGAGTGTAATACTTTCTTTACGTGCTATGTACGTGGTAGAGAAAGTAAAATAGAGTAACACTTTTCTATTTGAAAGTAGTATAGATATTTAACACTCCTTAAACATCATTCAGAATATAAAGAACTTCGGAAGCTATTGCCGCAAAGTTTAGGATATGGCATCTTAATTAAAAGCGACAGGAAAATATTTGAGAAAATATTTTAGATAAACGTTCTGTGTAATGTGTCGATTCCAGTGGGTAACATTCTTCCAAATCTTCACGTGGCATATTTGGAACAACCAGAACTTAAGTACCAAGTTAGGCATTTAAACAATGCTCTGTTTAGGAGTTATCTATGCACACATAGACACAGGTACACAAGAATGTTTGGAATCCAGAGGCCTCAGAGCGTGTATTTCTGGTTTTATATGTGTATCGAAAATTTGTGAGGAATGCCATTCCTTCTCTACCCTGCTATGTACATGTTAATAAAGTGAAGAAGGAAGTCACTCTCAGAAACATGGCCTATCGTTAATAGCAATACTTTTATATTGAGCGTCACTTCGAGTCATTTAAGGCAGTATTTGGAAATTGGAAATCCAAGAAATATAATTTGTGATTTATAGTTAAACACTCATTTTTCCAACAGGAGGATACTTAAAATTGGAATAAACACGTTTAAATGTGAGTTCATCAAAAGTGGAAAATAGGAAAAACAAAGAAAGAAAAACCTCTGCTGTCAAATTCCTTTAGAATTTCATTGCTTGTAACATTGAACGTAAGATCTGAAGTGAAAGGGGTTGTGGTAAAAGTAACTTTTCACAAATAAGGATTCAACCACATCCCTTAGTTCTGAACATCTATCGTTGGAGACGGATGTCCACTGCTATACCCTAAGGGGACAGCCTATTGCAAGCATACAATAGAAGACGAGTATCCAGAAACAATACACAACATCCCCCTGGATGTAGATCTATGTTGCCCCAGCACAGGGACGTTGGCTGATTGCTGTAACCTCACCTCTTTGTTCCAATTTGTTTTCCTTTCTCCTCCAGGGAGAAATCGTGCACGGCATCGAGGGGTTTCGCGTCACAGAACTTTTGTTTTTTTAATCTTCTACCAGGGCGACCCCGCCGCTTTTTAGAATTCAGAGATAGCATCTGTTTTTCTTTCATTAGACTTCTGTTAGCCAGCTGATGCGCGTGTTAATATGAATTACATGCTTTATGACGTATCTCTTCAGAATCTAATACAGAAAATAATTTCTCAAAACGTTTCATGCTGACACCATTCATTTCATTATACACGCTTTCGTGCATCGACCTTCCAGATTCCTATTCTACTGGCAAATCGGAGAAAAGTATTATATGTCTTAAATGTAGCAATGTTTGTGTAATGTATGAACAGTTAACCAATCAGAAGGTACAAATCCTCTTTCTCTTTCTCGGCAGCTGCCCGCCGAAGGTGAACAATGGGAAAATGAGAGGGGCAACCCACTTAGGAGTAGCTGTTTGTTTTTGTTTCAGTGTTCCGCTGTAACTGATTTCCAACCTGCTCCAGTTCCGGTACTTTCTACTTCGTCGCTGGTTCGAGTCTCGGTGCATGATCGTTACAAATAAATAAGGATCCGCAATATTATACTGCGGTATCTAATTTCTAAACCCGGGGCTCATATTCCAAATGTGTATATTTTATTTCCAAACATAAACTACACAATTGTACAATTTCAAGTATTATTTTACAGATAAGGAACTACTAATTACACAAACAAACTTTATAACTAACAAATTCACTTTAAAACATATCCAAACATAACAATTGCAAATTAAATACTGTTTCAAAGAATTAAAATGAATATAATTGAAACTATAGTCTTTATATTTTCAATTTGCGCAATTCTATTAACTGAATAACATAAATTATTTAATATGAAACCAATACTATCAAATACAATTTAAATAAATATCATTATTATATAAAATTATTACTATATACTATTATATTAGTTACTATTCCCATTTATTTTAAAATAATTAAAATGTTTTAATGATTTATAAATATTTATTTGTACGATACTCACGCATACATACTTAAATGCATTCAATTCAATAATACTGGCACCCAACATCACCATAATTGGTATCCAGTTATTAACTAAATATATATCAACTATCCCAAAATAAAAGCCACTGGATGTCGGCGGCGGCTATGTGTACTGGTTTCTTATAAAAAACCTTTTAACTATCTCGTATTACTTCTACAAAATTTACATCAAATCATTTACTTCTAATGATTTGCTCTACATACATAAACACATTTATTTACGCTGCTGGCCGCTCATTTAAAGGTGTGCTAAGACATAACGACATTTGTCTAGTTGTTGAACCTAGAATTCAATCCGCCTAGTAATGTGCTCTGGAACCCTATTTCTTGCCCTAATATTTTTCCCCGAGAATGTTCCATTTGAATTTCATCTTACTGATCTATGCTATGATTCGGTTCTAAAAAATCTGATGTTCTGCACTCACATGAAATTCTCTACTCTTGTACTAACCATTCTGACAAAGTCTTATACCTAGATCTTCGTGTTAGTTGAGATAAACATTTGCAGAAATTATCTTATTGCTCATTTCCTTGTAGGTGCAAGGGGAATATAGGAATACACAGCAATTTGAGCAATTTGAGCGATAGTCAAATATTTTAAAGCTTTGAGATTCCGATCTCTTTGCACGGTTGACACATAAAAAAATGAACAACGATGTTCCATTCGACGGAAGTGTGTTTTCCAAACTCACAAAAATAACTAGAAATATATCTCAGAAATGGTTTCCACTACCAAAAAAAGATTTAGATATCAATTGTGTTTTAGCAATATTTACTTTTTTGTATAATAAGATTTGATCCATATCTTACGCGGTTTACCAGTTATGCAAAAGTCATCCAGAGTAAACAGGACTACATGGGCTATAGTCAGAAAATTCAAAATACACAATTCATTGTCACAAAAATATCTCAAAGATATGGCAATTTAATCAAAATCGTTAAAGCCATTTTCATGAAAATCAAAATTTTCGAAAATTTTCCATGTAAAGGGTAGTTTAGGGTGCAGAAATTTCTTTTAAACTCTTCATGTCGGATCCTTGCAAGACGCTAAACTTAAATACCAACCTTGGTTTTAACCGACTTTTAGTTTTTGAGTTATGTTGTCCACAGACTGACATACAGACATAGACACAGACACACACACACACACACACACACACACACAAACACATACACAGACACACACACAGAGACAGACAGACAGACAGACAGACAGACAGACAGACAGACACACACAGACCTTTTTCTAAAAGTGCTTTTTTTACTCATTGTGCCTCAAAACATATTTCCGCTGAAATCTCGACATTGCATGTTTGGGTGGAATACAATACTTCCTCTACTTAGTAGAGAAAGTAAACAGGCGTATACTGTTAATAATACTTTAAGTTTTTATTTAGCTTTAGATTCACAAAGATACCGAGAATTTCATAAATTTGCTGCAGAAATGTTTTGGCAGTACACACATCTGTGATAATTTTTTAATGAACTTGACGAATTGTCGTCTAAGAGCACAATTATCTTATACTAACCATACTTCTGCCTTGAGGCTGGCTCGTACAAATAATGTTTCCCCAAATATTAAGATGGTGGTGGAAAAGCTCAAAAAGGACATAATAAATGCGTAATTAGGTTTAACGTGTGACCACATGTAGAGGTTTCAATCTGGAGTTACTTTTATGCTATGCTACAGGAGCGATTTGCTTCCTTTTTAATTGAAGGATAAAACTTATACCAGGTGGCCCAAGCATCCGGGATTGCGGTAGTCAGATGTCCCTTCGGCGTTAAAACAGTTGCAGAGCATAACGACGCGTTTTTTGTGAAGCGAACGCCAGTGGCGTGACCGACCTTCGAACAGGTCCGATAACATTGACCCCATGACTACCACACCAAACGTTTAAGCCCCAGTGATTTTGCAAGTGAGCATTTCATACCTAGTAAGAATTGTAAGGGGCCGAGTAGTGAATGTTGTGTCTATTCGTAGTGGCATCGTTGCTGAAATAGCATTCACTACCCCAAAGAACACGTTCAAGAAAGTCAGGGTTGTCTACAACTATTTGTCGAACCCTCGTGCACTAATCAACTCTATAGGTAAAATTATTGCATAGACTTGTTGGTTGAGGTGAATTTTACACGCATGCCTAGTCCATTCCTAGAAAATAATAATGATGATGATGATGATGATGATAATAATAATAATAATAATAATAATAGTAATAATAATGATAATGATAATAATAATAATAATAATAATAATAATAATAATAATAATAATAATAATAATAATAATAATAATAATAATAATAATAATAATAATAATAATAATAATAATAATAATAATAATAATAATAATAATAATAATAATAATAAACAAGAACAACAATAACAACAATAATAACAATAATAATAATGATAATGATAATGATAATGATGGCGATGGTGATAGTGGTGATGGTGATGGTGATGGTGATGGTGGTGGTGATGGTGATGGTGATGGTGATGGTGATGGTGATGGTGATGGTGATGGTGATGGTGATGGTGATGGCGGTGGTGATGGTGATGGTGATGGTGATGGTGATAGTGATGGTGATGGTGATGATGGTGATGGTGATGGTGATCGTGATGGTGGTGGTGATGATGATGATAATGATAATGATAATAATAATGATGATGATAATAATAATAATAATAATAATAATAATAATAATAATAATAATAATAATAATAATAATAATAATAATAATAATAATAATAATAATAATAATAATAATAATAATAATAATAATAATAATAATAATAATAATAATAATAATAATAATAATAATAATAATAATAATAATAATAATAATCATCATGACGATGACGATGTTGATGATGATGATCACGATGATCGTGATCATGATGATCATGCGGCCTGATATCTACAGTAAAGCCGTCCAATGTTGAATCAAAGAAAACCATGCCATACAATTGGGGTAGGCGATGCTAATTCCTCCGCTGATATCGGTCACAAAACGACTGGAAGTGAACTGTGGACTCCTGCAAGCAACTTAGGAAGTGGGTGTGTGCTGTTGTGTTGCATACTTACACTGCGAAAGGTTCACGAATCACATGGAATCATGATTCCGGTTTTGCCGACCTCTGATGTACAGGTTCTGTGCCTTGCCGCTTACTGGGGTTTCTTTTTTTCTTCTGGCGTATCTCAGTGCGTATATGTGGAGACGAAGAAGTTGACGAGTACGTAAATACATAAATGACAATTCAAATTTTACTACACAAGGAGGTATTTTGTGCAGTTTCTTCCTTCTACAGTGACTGGACTTCAAATAATAAAATATTGTGGTTTTAAGCACCTCCTTTATATCTTCGCTATACAAGCAACTGTAATAATTCAGTGTTAGCATAATTAAAAGCTCTGTCAGTTCTCTCGTTCTTCCAATAAATTAAAATTGTGAAAGGTTCGTCTACCGTAAGTATTCATAACAACTGAAGAACGACTTCCTCAGGCCTCTGTATTTTGCATCTAGTTCTTAGGGCTTCTATATTTGTCGTAGTATGTGTAGCAATTAAGATAAAACCGTGTATTTTCCTATTGAGCATTTATGGTCTTCAGTCTCATGTGTCTGTTTTATGCAATTTATGTGACATTAATTATACAATAAATACAGGTATGGTAGACGCAAAATTTAATGGCAAATGATAGCTGAGTATTACTAAATACTTTCCTGTTGCGCAAATAAATGCTATGGGTGTAAATCACAGTATATTTAACTATATAACACCGCAAGGTGTGGCAAGCCTATGCTGTGTTGAGCCACCAGCCATGATATTTTGCATGAGCTACACTGTCATTATAATATATTATATAAATAAGGTGTACTTTTTTTTTAACTTAAGGGTTACACTAAAATTCTATGTTTAAGATTTGAACTTCACTTTTAGCTATTTTTAAGTCTTTCGTTACTCAGTGTTAAGAAAAATACAGTGGATAACAAAATAGTTTTTTTCTTTGTTTCATAAACCTCGGTAAATGTAACTCTTCTAAATACAAATGCGATGACTTTGACTAAATGCCAGTTCAAAATTATTCTTTTTCTGTTACAATACCTAATATTTTATTACGTATAATTTAATATATTCTGAGACCGAGAACATAGATTAAAATATTAAGAAACATTTCGTTCTTTTCCTTCCTCTAAGCCATTAATCGGTAACAGGTGTTGCGGTAGGCAATTGTATTATAGCCTGTCGACTATAATAAAATGTTAATATTTACTGCAATAGTCTAAATTCATTATTAAACAAAGTTAACGGTAAAATTGTGTTAAATAATGGCCGCAAAATATTGTTTACGTACTCATGCCTTTTAAAATTCATTACAGATGAGCCAGGTTTTCAGGAAACAATACTTTTTCCAAGATTGTTACTTGTAGTAACTTGTAGTAACAATCAATGTGGACATTACTGTTTTTATAGACAACGTGAAAAAAAAAAAAAAACAAGAATATTGAAAGCGAAAGGTTTTCTCACATTTTCAACTTCTCCCCCTTTTCCCATGTCTCTATAGTCTAAATGTAATTAAAGGCGTTGAATTTTAATACCCAGAGTTTGCTACCCCTCCCCTTGTGAAGGAACACTAGCGACGTCTACAGTGAAATATGCGTGCTAGGAAACTCCGGTGAAGTTAGTCAATTTCTGACTACTAAATTAATAATAACGGACGAGAAGAGAACATGGGGTGGGTATCAGTACAACACAATGGGGCGGAAGTGTACCAAACTCTTGTGCTATTGGCAAACGAGGCCCGCTTTCTGTATTAACGATGAGAAAACAGGAATCAGCAAAGAAACGGAGCCACCCTCAAAAGGTTTTGCAGTTCTTTCATTACGCAAAGAAAGGCGAGATGCATAATTTATGCATATGAAGGGATAGTATAGAAATGGAATTCGCGCTCTGAGTCTTTTCGGTTACTAGCAGGGAAGGATCCAAAGAAATTATGTAAACCAACAAACAAGGCGAAATTCTGTTTTTGTAATATTAATGAAGGCCTGAGTTCGATAGTAGAATATTCGAGACATTTTAAGGAACCTTAAACTGCACTATAGAAACAAATGTCATCTGCTAGAATAGGGTTGGAACCATTGCTTTAATGAAAGGGTACCCCATCATTTTTGTTAGTTTATAGAATCCATACGTACTCGTTTTTGTCAAAATTGTACCAAGAGTACTACTTGATAAAACTTCCCTAAAGAGTAAGGAAATGTGGTGAAACAAACGATGTACAAATCTCGTAAAATAATTCAATGATAAGCCTCTTTGGGCTCGAGTCACTAGAAATCCTCCACATTTCCAATAAAGTGCCAAATGTTGCCTCTGATATCCGTATGCAACTAAACGGGATTGAACTTTGAACATCACTATGAAAAACAAACACCAATGCCTAATTTATCAAATGTTTGGGAATATAAAATCTGCAAACTTACGGGAGTAGGGTTTTTCTGCAGTGAAAGAAGTATCAAAATCATTTTAAGGTTTTTTTTCTCTTTTAACTTACCCTACAAACATAAAATTTTCCCTTTCTGTAATATTAATATAAATTGAAGTATAACGGCGACTACGTAAAACTTCCTAAATTAAAGCATCTTTACTCTTAAAAATGAAAAAGGATAAAAAATTACTCAGACGATACGAACAATAAGAATAATAGCAACAACAACAACAACAATAATAATAATAATAATAATAATAATAATAATAATAATAATAATAATAATAATAATAATAATAATAATAATAATAATAATAATAACAATGTATTGATTACACAGTGTGTCCAGAGTTATTAAGTTACTGGATGTAAACATAGGATTAAAACTTCGGTCTCCTTGAGTTTGTTGTAGTTACTCATTTAAAACAGCATACCTCCTTTCTTTGCGGCAACCACACAAGCATGTTTTCGAAACGCCATTCTTTGCTCGCTGATTATCTCAACCTACGGTAAGAAAGGCTTGCTTTTTGGATCAAGCAGCTGTATCGGCCCAGGCGTTATCGGCAGTATGTCCATTGATACTCGTTTCATCTAAATACTATATAATGTTGTATTTCGTTTCGCATAGCGCTCAAATACCTGTCTTCATAATTGTATGTCTTTTCTGTATATTAATGGGTAAAGGCTATACTCGAAGGAGGACACCTCGCGCATTGCGGTCTACTCAGATCTATTATGGCTAACACCCCTAGGAGGCAGAGACAAAGTGAGGAAGCCGCAGGATGCCATAGGCCCGCAGCCAGACGGGCCACAGAGACACGCGGAAGTCCCTGACAACTGCTAAGATCTCTTCATCCCAGCACCACGTCCCACCGAGCAGCCACCACCCTGTGGGTCCGGTGCTGTTCAAGCGTCCCCACCCACGAAGGACAGCGGCAGCCGAGAATAGCAATTACCATGCACAAGCATCCGTGCCATCCATCCAGCACCACCAAATATCACGTGCCCGAAAGAACATCTGAAAGGTGATAAGGAAATGTAATGAAGGAAAATTCTGGAAAGGAAACCATGGTATAAAATTAAGCACCACAACATTCGCCTAAGTGGCAATGGGAAACTACAGGAAAAACTCAAGTTAGAGTGCGCAGTCGTCAGGGTTCGAACCCTGGACCTCCCGAACGCGAGTCACACACGTTGCCGCGGCACTGCCTCGCTCGGTTTTCTACATATTATTACGGTAGCAATTTATTTTAGTGTTCACGAAACCTACTTCTAAGAGCAGTTTGCAAAAAGTTGACTTATTTAAAGTTCAGAAACTTTGTCAATCATTGTTAGTGGTTCACTGTCAAAAAGAAAAGCGTGGACTTTGGAATAGTAGTCCACTTTATCCAACTCAATTCTGGGATTATTTTACTATAAATGTTTCTTTTCCTTCTTAGCAAACCACTGAGAAATAACTGTAATCTCATCCGTTCGACGCACATCATTCAGTGGCGCTAAGGAGTTTCTCTGCATTAGAAAACTGAGCACTATATGCCTTTCGCCACTCTGTGATGGATGAGCTCTGAAAAAGAACATCATTTTTTTGTTTAACCACGCTGTCAATTACCAGGATCAGCACACTTAAAAACCATCGGTCTGCTCCGAGTTTGAACCCGCAACTCTGGGATCAATAGGTCAGCGTCTAACCTAGCGTCTAACCAATTGAGCCACCCAGGCCGACAAATACGAAAAACTATGGTCGGGCTGCACCATAGTATCAGGAATATTTCTTGCTTAGCGTTCATTAGGTGACGGTTCTAGTGCTAGCTGTAATTCGGTCAACGTCCAATCACATTATTTCTGTGTCAAGTTCATTTATTTACATCCAGTAGACTAATTCTAACAGATATAGTGCTTATAATCAAATTCAATGGCGTTTAAGAATATAGTATGCATGCTGCTGAGCATCATAAGTAGAAACTTTGAAGTCAGTGGTGTACTATTTTTCACAATATATGTAAACGTGTTATTTTGGGATAAAATAGGCTCCAAGCTTTCGAATTTAAATTTGAAACGTATGACTCTTTGTACACCTATAGTTAAAAATATTTTGATGCTGGAGGCTCATCAAAGTAGGCTCGAGGTCAGCTACCTCACAGCACTACGCTGCTAGAAAACGCCCAATGAGCGTTCGAGGAAACGCTGAGACTCTTCGAGAAGCTTCGAATGGCTGGTTTTTACAAGCTTCGAGAATCGTGTATTTACAGAAAATTCACCGGGAATTCACCTGATCTATATAACCAAACCGGCACAAGCAGGTTAGTTTTTGGTTTGAGTTAATACAGTTGTTTATGTACAGTGAACAGTATTTGTGTTGAGACGGGAACTTCCATGTATATATTTGTAATTATAGAACCAGAATGTAAACATAAGACTCATGGGTATAAGTATAATTATTGTATTTTGAATTGTGTAAAAAAGTTGCCTCTTGAAAGTATGTTGACCTGAGTGCATTTCTGAAGGCCAGAAATCGACAGAGGACAAACAGCCTTTGTCATTTTGCGCCGAGGGACGGCTTTGCCTTAAAAGTCCAAGGACACAGCTGGGGAAAATATACCCCCCCCCCCCCCATAGTGGGACTAGAGAAAGCGCGTGGGTGAGATACATAAATAGGGAAAATTTCAATAGAACGAGCCTGTCTGTCGTGCTGTTGCTACCAGGGTGAACCTGTATCACGCATATGTATAGTTTCGCGCCAAAAAAAAAAAAAAAAAACACGTCGTTGTGTGAAAAGCCACAGAGATCAGTGTAAGGTGGAAGTAAGTAGTGATATTAAATCGGAATATCAGAAACTCGCCCAGGTCTGTACTTCGAGGCATTGATGTGGTGGAAAATAAAATCAGAAAACGTCTGTGCTGAATTTGTCATCTAACCTCGCGCCTGAGAAATATCCTACTCATGCCTACCTAAATCCCGGTACCACCTAATCCCATACAAAAATCAACGTAACGGCGTACAGCGGAGAGGCAGCTACTGCACCGGATGAGCTACCGAGGCATCCAACCCTAAGTGAGTCGTCATCAAACCGGGCGACCAGCCGAACCTGTTACCAAAGCGGCGCCCAAACCTGTTACAGTGTGAATGTTACAATAGAACAAAACAGCTGCAAACTGAAAGGTCACGACGAATTTTAAACTGCATTAACGATAAAACAGAGAATTGTGATTTGTGATTCAGCTTGAAAATGGAAATAAGGTACCATTAAAAGTAACCGGACTTCTCATTTGTCACACTTGTGTCAGGAGTGGGATTCAAAAGTCACGATGGAGGCAATGCTGGAAAAGATATTGGCCAAGATGCAGCAGATGAAGAGCAAAATGTACTCCAGAGTGCAGCAATGAAGACAAAAATGGAATTTGGAATGAGAAGTTCAGAAATGAAATACTAATCATCATTATCTTCACTCCATGGATTAGACTCATTGTCTGTTCCGTTTTTTACAGTAAGTCTCTCCATCTCATCTGCGGCCTGCCCACGTCTCTTCTCCCTGCTGGTTTATAATTGGGAGCTATTTTCGGAAGTATATTAAGTACATAACAGTCAATTATTTCGACCGCGTTGTATTTGTTCATTTATAGATTTCACTTTCAGGTTTTTTTTTTATTACATCAATATGTATGTGGTCTAGTTTTGTACATCCTTTAGTTCATCTCAAGAATTTCGTTTCACACCCTTGTATCTTCTTTGTTACAGCCCAGGTTTCGCTTCCATACAAAAGCACTGCCTTTACCATTGTTTTATAAAACTTAATTCTTGTAAAAATGAAATAAATAGAATAAAATCCGCGATGGAGGAAATGAAGACGAAAATGCCGAGATAAAGATGAAGCTATTGGCAAAGATATACGGGCAACTGATCGGGGTGAAGGAAGGCATAAGAAACTTCAGCCAACGCGTTATCGACCTGGAGGACGTCCGAGAAAGACTTAGCGTCCTGGAAGGCAGAGTTAGAGTCGACGGCAGCACCAAGGAGCTGAATGTCAGGGGTGGACGGGATAGTGCGGACCTGGGAAGGGAGCAGCGTTCGGCCGAGGTAATCACTAACTCTGTCTCGGAGAACGCAAATGTACAACACGACGGAGACAAACAGCCAACTCAGGGACGTCTGCAAAGCAGTGTGTGTTGAGTATGTGGCCAGCAGAATACGTCGTGAACGACTCTCGTCAACAACGCCCTCGAGCAAAGGAGAGACAGGTGGGGACCAGCGTGGCATTGGGCACGGAGGAGCTGTTGGAGCCATCCCAGCAGGTGAAGCTTGGACACAACAGTGGAGGATAACATCATCGTGGGTGGTAGGATACAGCTGAAGCTGTAACGAATGCTGGTGCGCACGTGTGCAGCCGTGCCCGTTACCCAACCAGACGTGATGGAGCACTTGCCAACGAGGAAACCAGATCGGCCCTAAGAGGTAGTGACGGCATCGGGCGACACCTTGTCTATGGAGAAGGGACCCTGGCTGGATTTGACCTTGGGGAGGAGCGTTGTAAGTCTCTGAGTGTTCATCGCGAGGAAGGCTGAAGAAGTGGTGCTGGACTGAACGCCCTTAGGAGTCACTAAGCTACGGTAGTCATAAGACGAGAGAGTGCACCGAAGCCCTAGCAAACATCTTGGAGTATGCAGGGTAACGCTGGCGGAGGTTGCGGTTAGGCTCGCCAGCTGCAAGGTGGCTGCAAAGATTCACCAGGCAGATCGGGCGTCATGAAACCGCGTAGACCGTCTTCACGTTGTGCGCAGGATAGCCCGTCAACACACCCGGGTGCAGGGCAACTGGGCGAAGACCCGTGAGGACCGGCGAGCCTACCGCATAGGTTTCAAGCAAGATGGCATACATCTCCCTACCCGAACGAAAGGGTGCTACCCAACAACCATGGTAAGGACTGCGGTAAGTAGAGAGGAGGTTCACCGACAATCTACCTCATCCGAGGTTGCCCCGAGGGAAGATTCTGGTGGCACAGTCGGATCGATTGACCCATTACAAAGATGCTGGTCGGGATGACCTACCCTGAGGTGGGAACAATGTGACGCCGCCACACATCAAAGCAGGCTCGAGGTCAGCTAGCAATAAGCGGGCCTAGAATACTCAGAAAACTATGGCGTAGAAAGGCGCTAAAAAGAAAAGCATTTTTAGGATAGAAATAAACGATATAATTTACTTTATGAAACGTCTTCATTTGCCAGTCAAAATGAAATGTAATTTGTACGTACCGTCTCAACTAACGAGTTGAGGTACACAACGAGAAACTAAGCATCATATGTGTATACCTTACTGAACAAGATGAGCAATCGATGTTACCATAACATCCAGTAGATTTCACAACAGCAGATCTAATGACACTGGCTAGTACTGTTTGCATCTGATACGCCACAGACGTTTTCATAACTGGAGACACTAAGATATAACCCATTAAAAGGGTTTCTATGATCCCTTGGCCTTATCTTAAAACTGCTTATTTTGGGACAGCGTTTCTACTCTACAATTTTCTACACATTCTTTTTCCGCACTCAGTATATGTCAAACAACCAACTCTTCTAGGACTTAAGAGCATTCACATGCTGTACAGTTGACGATGCTGCCTTGGCTACAGACTCTCTGCATGAATGGTGCCGTCAGTAACTGAATGCTGTTAACAGGACTGAAATTAGTTCTTTAGACAGCATGATATTGTAACAATTTCACAAATACCACTCCTGATACCGATTTAACAAAGACGACAATTCCACAAATCCCACTTCTGACACCAGAGTGACAAAATCACAAAATCCAGTCCAGTTACTTTTCTATTACTTTGTTTTTGTTGTAAACGCTTGCACAAAAACACAGTCTCTTCTTCCGATGTGAACACAGTCAACAGTCTTTAGTAGTACTACAACTCAAAGCTGTTCTGTTCTAGTAACCTAGGCTCACTTCTTCCTGTCTTTGTTCACTTTTTCTATTTCACAAACAGCTGAATTTAGCGATAAAATCACTCAACACCCATTAAAAGCTCTTCACTTCGACGACTGTATCTTTCACAGCTGTCTCGCACTCACTGGTACACTGACCAAGTCAAAAACTGCCTGCCCTCACGCCTTTCTCGAACTTCTTCAAACAAGCTGGCCTCCGGACACTTCTCGAATCATCTGGAAAAACCCATTTTGATTCTGCCGCTCTGATTGTTGTCACGTGTTTGCTGGCGTGACTGGTGTGGGAAAGCTTGAGAGTGAGCGCCTTTGATACGCTCCGCGCCTGTATGTGGTGTGAAATAGCTGAATCCCAAGCGTCCTTAGTTTTGCGCCGCGGCCGGCGTCACAATGTATACACTAGAAGAAAATAGTTGAGATATACCAACCTCTGCTGTTCACTAAATGTGTATACTTTAAATAGAGCTAGCTTAACAAAAAATAGCTCGAACATAGCCATAATATCCCTGTTCTTTCCTTAGTTGGTAAGCAGATGTTTGATAAATGATACTGGCACTCCAAGTGCTTGGAATGGAAGGAACCAACCTTCCTTTTGGACTGTGAGCACAATTCCTTGATATAAGATTAATTTTGCAAAGATTATGTAAGGTTTACTCTGTCTACTACGTACTTACACAGTAAGACTGTTGTATTTCATTCAAAACTTCGATGCCGAAATTTCGACGTGATTGCACGTTTTGAGGCCCTGGGAACCAAAAAGCATTTTTAAAAAAGGTCTGTGGGTTTGCACTTGAAATAGGAGTGATCTCATTAATGGTTTAACGATGTTTATTGAGAGTGACGTATATATTCTTGATATTTACATGACAAATAAGATTTGGTTTTGAGTTTTCTCGGAATAGCCTGTGAATATTGTTATTCATTCGGGAGGAATGTTATACAGTTTCCTAGATGGGTAAACCATAACATGCAAAACAAATCTTTGTACACAAAACTATAGATCTCTTTAGAACAGACAGTTTATTTCAAATAACTTTTCTGAGATCTGAGATCTCCGTTATTATTGGTTTGACTTGTGTACCTAGGTAAGATTTTCCAAGTACTGCTGGTATTCAGTTATTTCTCGCGATGTCATGGAAACATTATGGCATTTTAAGGCCACCTGTAGGGACATATAAATATCGATTCTCATTGAGACATTCCTGGCATCCTCAGATGACATCTCCGCACAATTAATGAAACAGTTTTATCTCGGGGCTTAAGATTGCATTCTAAAATACTCAGAAGTTGATAACGAGTACAAACAATACATCACTGAAAGCCACACACATTTAGAAGCTAAACTCCATTGTCTCTATTGACACCACGATTTAGCTTGCTAAAGTCAGCAGTTTACCTTGCCACTTGGTGATTTCTTTTCTAAAAAGAAAAACTTTCATTTTCTGCACAAAATTTGTAAAGTGATCATTTTAACGATGACAAGTGCTGCGACGCTGCAAAGATACTAAAAAAAGAGCAACATTTGTTTCTGAAAATTGCAGTTTGGTAACAGGTCCAATATTAGAATTTCAATCTGAAGATAAACCTGTAGCTAACCTTGTTTTATCTCGAACTAACTCACTGAGTGCCATATGTGAAATACTAGAAACAGGTCACTTTGGAAGCAGAGTAAGTGTCTTGCAGAATGCATAGATCTCAATGCTAGGGATAGTAGAAGACAATTTAAAAGTTTGCTAGTCTATGTCCTATCCTATCCGGTGGCACTACAGTCCTTTGAGTGTAGCCTTGGCCTAGCGCCTGGCCGCTAGATCCCCACCTCTGTCCACTACAGGCGTCATGAGCGGGGCCCAGTGTTGGAGAATGGGACGTGGTCAGCGCCCCGAACCCTCCTGACCAGTATATGCTGTCTTCGTAACCGGAGTTGATCATACAGTGGAACCAGGATGGGTAATCACCCCGAAGCCTTGCTGCCCTATGACTTTGTCTAAATCGGACACCATTATGACAAAAGAAACTGGTGATATAGCAGTAAAAGATCTAGACATTTGAGTTTTCAAGGTCAGCTACTAAATCAAGTATCGGTGATATCGGTGATTTAAATAATGCAATGGCGTCATTTAACCAATATATGCATTTATAACTAGTTGTGTTAATACTGTCTTGCTCCTTTGCCGCAAATAACTTTTTGCCATTTTTGAAAAGCTAAGCTACGATCGTAACGATAACAAATTACGTGCAGTGCAATCATTCTACTCATTGAAAGCGATAGGTGAGCCTTACCAGTTTTCTGTGAAAATTCTTTTCATTGTCGATGTGAAAAACTGATAGCGAGGGACTTTCCTCTACGAATAACTTAGTTGTAACAGACAGAAGGACAACTATTGAAAACGAAAGCCTCACAGCTTGTTGAATGTTGCAGTTTAGTGATCTCTGAAATGTGATATTTAGTTCTACTCATGATATTGATTTGAAATGAACGGTTTGAATTTGCTAATAAGGAGTTTAGCATTAAGTTTAATTTAGTTTCCTGTTAATTTTCACTTGAGTCATTCATTACTCATTAATTCTACCCGAATATTAGCACAAAATTGATGCGAATTTATGATAAAATATTCAACACAAAATACCACTAAACAAAATTATTAATACAAATTTTCAAAATAACTGTCAAGACAAAATCTTATCTCTGTCCATACGTGATCTATCGCCCGGCTATAAGTGAAATGCATGAAATTTCTGCATTGGTTTATTTCGGTTGCATAAAGCAGCTGAAGAGTAAGCTTTCATAGCGACATTTTGTAGAGGCTATATAAAAATATATATGGTCTGTATCAGGAGTATAGCGTCAATGGATGTGGTATGCAATACATCAGGGGAAGACAGGTAACGCTGCTGTGACGTCAGTTCACTCAGCTCACATGCTCCCACCGAAAGCCAATTGAACGTGTGACGTCACAGCGGGGAAGAGGATATGGCATACGGGACATCGTAATTTTAGTGCTGACTGTTTCAATTACGGAATAGTCACAGATTATAAATAATCACATTTCGGCTTTATGCTATATATAAATTCTAGTTTATGTGAACAATCATGTCATAACGCCAATAGAACAGAATTATAACTATTTTGCCTGAGCTAGAGGAGAGCTATACAGAACAATTAGGTGGACATTTCCCGACATTTGCCGTTTCGCTTTTCTTTAACTAGTTTGTCAATGTTAGGGCGTAATGTACGGCACATTTGTAACCGAAGACTGTATGTTAGATTGTGATCCGACAATATGCTTCGGGATTTTGACTTAGAAAGGTTCATAACAGAAAAGAATTGTTCGCACACATATGTAGAACCAAACATATATAATATCCGTGCAACAAGCGCATACAACCTCAGAAATATTGCTTAAGGAACATTCTTATAACAATCATCCAAGTCTTCCTTGTGTTTATAGTTGTTCTTCAGCAAATCGTCGCACTGTAAATTTATCAATTCAATTTGCTACCTGCTAGAAACATTGTTAACATCTAATGAACACGGGGTCGCAAAAATCTGAAACGTAGTTGACAATGTTTCTACATCTTGAAGCCTGGTCTCAAACTAGTGTGAAACACGGAGAACTGAACACAAACACAAAACCACTACACAACAAACTAAGTCAACAAAAACACAAAGTAAAAACAAAATTTGCACTAACGCCGTTAACTTCCCTCAAACAACAAATAAACACCTTCAGACTAGGCTAAAGAGGGTTCTCCCTAAACAGCCCGGGCATGTAAACATGCCCAAATAACATTTTTCATATTCATTCAGTTTCGTACAAGTAGCGCCGTTGATCTAGGCAGCATAGCAATACACCGCTCTCGCCTGACGACACACAAACGTACAAGCTGGCTCTTCGTTTAAATACGTCACACGGCTCAAACTTGTCTTCCCCTGCAATACATAGCCTGTAGTTTTCCTCAAGCTGATTGAAAAATTTATGTTCAATATAATTTTGTATTACATAATCCTTTTGAATATCATTAAAAACCAAGCTTACCTAAACATTATGATTTGAATTCTCGCCACTTTGCAGTATATTTGGAAACAAAGCTTGGATTCACGCCATCTGTCGTCAGCCGCAGGCAAATGGTGTGCGTTTGACCCAAAGTATGCACCGAGATAGGTACATCTCGTGTTAAGAACCGCGCTAACGTTGTTGCATTTACAGTCATGAATAGAGAGTAATTTGCGGTTTGCTTTGGGTTTTATGTGTTCTCTTCAATTCTGAAAATATGGGCATTATTTTTACACTTGGTTACTTTACTATTAAATGAAATGTAGGTTAAGATTTGCACGGATTCTGGGATGAAGGTATGCACATAGACAGTCTACATCCAGGACGTGTTGACATGAAACAGAACTGCAGTAGCAAACAAAGCTGTTTGTGCTGTTGTTGCAGCAAAAATAGAAAAAAAACTGTTTGTGATCAATAAACTCCAAGTAAGAAGCTTCCAAAAACGCAAATTTCTCTAAAAAGCAATATATAATTAAAGCAGATGTTCCATAGCCCGCTCTTAAAACACTTGTAAGGCATTTCAACATCACAGTTTATGAAAGTGAATCCTGAGTATGTCGTAATACATAAGTTAAACGTTTTGTTGATGTTCTTTGTTTTTTGAAAAGAAAGCTGAGTTTGGAATTCCAGTGGTTATGAAGATTTAAATAACACTTATCAGACAGCCAAAAACAGAACTGTTCTTGTAATTATTTAATATGCCAAAAACAACTACAAACGTTCGGGATCAATCCAGGAATAGAATTTTCACTGAGCAAACAGTATAAACTCTCAATTGAACAGTATGGCAATGTAGTGAAAAGGAATAGAGCTTTACATTCTCATTTTGTAGAGGCTGTATGTTTTCTAGGAAAACAGGCACTTGCTTTCCATAGTCACAATGAGAATGAAGGATATTAAAACAGAGGCAATTATATTGAATATTTAAATGAATAAGCAATGTATGACGCCTCCCTGAAAGAACACTTGGAAAAGTCGACTGTTTTTCGTGCAACTTCACCTGAATGGCTACGCCACTGGATAGTGGCTAGACAATAACACATGCGTGTTTGCTGTAGAAAATCCCTTCTATTCTTAATTTATTTGTTTGGCTACATTAGTCCACCTACATTAGTCTCCCAAGGAAAAAGCTAGTAAAACTAACTCAATGCAAAATGACTGGCGTACATGCTATTCCTACAACGAGAAAAGTTTCTCTCTTGTCAGATAAACGGTAATCTGTTGCAGTGTTCGTCTAATTAGTTTGTCGCGATCATAAATTGCATTCATATATTGCCTCTTCGTCCTCACGTCACCGAATTTTCTGCCTGATAGTCCGTCGTTCCTGAATTGATTAACGACCGGGATATCTGTATAAGAAAACAGCCTTAATTAAAATGGCGCTTATATTTACGATCTGAAACGGGGGAGACAACAAGAATGACGTGACGAAGGACTTCACCCCCATTAATTAAATATGGCGGCGTCTAACAACAGCTGTCCGTACGCATGCATGGCAAAACAACAAAAAAGCTACATCTAGCACACAGATGGCGTCGATGTCGGTTGCTGAGAGCTATGTCTCGTTATTTGCTCGTGTTTTGATGTGGTTTTCGCTTCGGCCCCATCCCCCTGTACCAAGTCTGACGTATGATTAATTGTTAACGTTAGTTTAACGTCATAGCGCTTGCGCTGTGGGAGACACACTCTCTTGGAGGGGATATCGTCGCATTTCCCATTGCAATTGCTACCTTCTAGGATGAAACAAATCTACAAGCCATTATTTGGTTATATTTCATCCGCTCAGCGGTGAGAGCCATTTGTAAGGCATCCCTATTGGATTTTCAGGGAGAAAACAAATGTGCTGCAATGAGATAGCAAAGGGAATTGAAGCATGTTGCCTAAGCGAGTTATGCATTCCTTAGGGGTTTTGTTGCAATGGCGTTTTCGCTTAGCGCCCGATTCTGGATTCTACTGATATTAAAGTTCTCTTAAAGCAAAAATATAGTAAAACAAAATGTTATATGCTACATTCACATGAGCTTCTCCGCACATTTTCGTTTATTATTTTCTCTGCTGTATACTGGGTGGAGATAAACATATTTCACTGGGAATGCACGTTTTGATGACCCTTGAATCCAGAAAAAGCATTTAAACTTCCTCTACTATATATAATAAATAGGGGAAGTATTGCTTTTGGCCCAAAATTTCAGTGTCAAGATTTTACCGGAATATATGTTTTAAGGCTCCTCTGAATCCATAGAAAAAGGTCCCTGTGTATGTGTGTATGTCTGTCCGTCTATCTATCTATCTATCTATCTATCTATCTATCTATCTATCTATCTATCTATCTATCTATCTATCTATCTATCTATCTATCTATCTATCTATCTATCTATCTATCTATCTATCTATCTATCTATCTATCTATCTATCTATCTATCTATCTATCTATCTATCTATCTATCTATCTATCTATCTATCTATCTATCTATCTATCTATCTATCTATCTATCTATCTATCTATCTATCTATCTATCTATCTATCTATCTATCTATCTATCTATCTATCTATCTATCTATCTATCTATCTATCTATCTATCTATCTATCTATCTATCTATCTATCTATCTATCTATCTATCTATCTATCTATCTATCTATCTATCTATCTATCTATCTATCTATCTATCTATCTATCTATCTATCTATCTATCTATCTATCTATCTATCTATCTATCTATCTATCTATCTATCTATCTATCTATCTATCTATCTATCTATCTATCTATCTATCTATCTATCTATCTATCTATCTATCTATCTATCTATCTATCTATCTATCTATCTATCTATCTATCTATCTATCTATCTATCTATCTATCTATCTATCTATCTATCTATCTATCTATCTATCTATCTATCTATCTATCTATCTATCTATCTATCTATCTATCTATCTATCTATCTATCTATCTATCTATCTATCTATCTATCTATCTATCTATCTATCTATCTATCTATCTATCTATCTATCTATCTATCTATCTATCTATCTATCTATCTATCTATCTATCTATCTATCTATCTATCTATCTATCTATCTATCTATCTATCTATCTATCTATCTATCTATCTATCTATCTATCTATCTATCTATCTATCTATCTATCTATCTATCTATCTATCTATCTATCTATCTATCTATCTATCTATCTATCTATCTATCTATCTATCTATCTATCTATCTATCTATCTATCTATCTATCTATCTATCTATCTATCTATCTATCTATCTATCTATCTATCTATCTATCTATCTATCTATCTATCTATCTATCTATCTATCTATCTATCTATCTATCTATCTATCTATCTATCTATCTATCTATCTATCTATCTATCTATCTATCTATCTATCTATCTATCTATCTATCTATCTATCTATCTATCTATCTATCTATCTATCTATCTATCTATCTATCTATCTATCTATCTATCTATCTATCTATCTATCTATCTATCTATCTATCTATCTATCTATCTATCTATCTATCTATCTATCTATCTATCTATCTATCTATCTATCTATCTATCTATCTATCTATCTATCTATCTATCTATCTATCTATCTATCTATCTATCTATCTATCTATCTATCTATCTATCTATCTATCTATCTATCTATCTATCTATCTATCTATCTATCTATCTATCTATCTATCTATCTATCTATCTATCTATCTATCTATCTATCTATCTATCTATCTATCTATCTATCTATCTATCTATCTATCTATCTATCTATCTATCTATCTATCTATCTATCTATCTATCTATCTATCTATCTATCTATCTATCTATCTATCTATCTATCTATCTATCTATCTATCTATCTATCTATCTATCTATCTATCTATCTATCTATCTATCTATCTATCTATCTATCTATCTATCTATCTATCTATCTATCTATCTATCTATCTATCTATCTATCTATCTATCTATCTATCTATCTATCTATCTATCTATCTATCTATCTATCTATCTATCTATCTATCTATCTATCTATCTATCTATCTATCTATCTATCTATCTATCTATCTATCTATCTATCTATCTATCTATCTATCTATCTATCTATCTATCTATCTATCTATCTATCTATCTATCTATCTATCTATCTATCTATCTATCTATCTATCTATCTATCTATCTATCTATCTATCTATCTATCTATCTATCTATCTATCTATCTATCTATCTATCTATCTATCTATCTATCTATCTATCTATCTATCTATCTATCTATCTATCTATCTATCTATCTATCTATCTATCTATCTATCTATCTATCTATCTATCTATCTATCTATCTATCTATCTATCTATCTATCTATCTATCTATCTATCTATCTATCTATCTATCTATCTATCTATCTATCTATCTATCTATCTATCTATCTATCTATCTATCTATCTATCTATCTATCTATCTATCTATCTATCTATCTATCTATCTATCTATCTATCTATCTATCTATCTATCTATCTATCTATCTATCTATCTATCTATCTATCTATCTATCTATCTATCTATCTATCTATCTATCTATCTATCTATCTATCTATCTATCTATCTATCTATCTATCTATCTATCTATCTATCTATCTATCTATCTATCTATCTATCTATCTATCTATCTATCTATCTATCTATCTATCTATCTATCTATCTATCTATCTATCTATCTATCTATCTATCTATCTATCTATCTATCTATCTATCTATCTATCTATCTATCTATCTATCTATCTATCTATCTATCTATCTATCTATCTATCTATCTATCTATCTATCTATCTATCTATCTATCTATCTATCTATCTATCTATCTATCTATCTATCTATCTATCTATCTATCTATCTATCTATCTATCTATCTATCTATCTATCTATCTATCTATCTATCTATCTATCTATCTATCTATCTATCTATCTATCTATCTATCTATCTATCTATCTATCTATCTATCTATCTATCTATCTATCTATCTATCTATCTATCTATCTATCTATCTATCTATCTATCTATCTATCTATCTATCTATCTATCTATCTATCTATCTATCTATCTATCTATCTATCTATCTATCTATCTATCTATCTATCTATCTATCTATCTATCTATCTATCTATCTATCTATCTATCTATCTATCTATCTATCTATCTATCTATCTATCTATCTATCTATCTATCTATCTATCTATCTATCTATCTATCTATCTATCTATCTATCTATCTATCTATCTATCTATCTATCTATCTATCTATCTATCTATCTATCTATCTATCTATCTATCTATCTATCTATCTATCTATCTATCTATCTATCTATCTATCTATCTATCTATCTATCTATCTATCTATCTATCTATCTATCTATCTATCTATCTATCTATCTATCTATCTATCTATCTATCTATCTATCTATCTATCTATCTATCTATCTATCTATCTATCTATCTATCTATCTATCTATCTATCTATCTATCTATCTATCTATCTATCTATCTATCTATCTATCTATCTATCTATCTATCTATCTATCTATCTATCTATCTATCTATCTATCTATCTATCTATCTATCTATCTATCTATCTATCTATCTATCTATCTATCTATCTATCTATCTATCTATCTATCTATCTATCTATCTATCTATCTATCTATCTATCTATCTATCTATCTATCTATCTATCTATCTATCTATCTATCTATCTATCTATCTATCTATCTATCTATCTATCTATCTATCTATCTATCTATCTATCTATCTATCTATCTATCTATCTATCTATCTATCTATCTATCTATCTATCTATCTATCTATCTATCTATCTATCTATCTATCTATCTATCTATCTATCTATCTATCTATCTATCTATCTATCTATCTATCTATCTATCTATCTATCTATCTATCTATCTATCTATCTATCTATCTATCTATCTATCTATCTATCTATCTATCTATCTATCTATCTATCTATCTATCTATCTATCTATCTATCTATCTATCTATCTATCTATCTATCTATCTATCTATCTATCTATCTATCTATCTATCTATCTATCTATCTATCTATCTATCTATCTATCTATCTATCTATCTATCTATCTATCTATCTATCTATCTATCTATCTATCTATCTATCTATCTATCTATCTATCTATCTATCTATCTATCTATCTATCTATCTATCTATCTATCTATCTATCTATCTATCTATCTATCTATCTATCTATCTATCTATCTATCTATCTATCTATCTATCTATCTATCTATCTATCTATCTATCTATCTATCTATCTATCTATCTATCTATCTATCTATCTATCTATCTATCTATCTATCTATCTATCTATCTATCTATCTATCTATCTATCTATCTATCTATCTATCTATCTATCTATCTATCTATCTATCTATCTATCTATCTATCTATCTATCTATCTATCTATCTATCTATCTATCTATCTATCTATCTATCTATCTATCTATCTATCTATCTATCTATCTATCTATCTATCTATCTATCTATCTATCTATCTATCTATCTATCTATCTATCTATCTATCTATCTATCTATCTATCTATCTATCTATCTATCTATCTATCTATCTATCTATCTATCTATCTATCTATCTATCTATCTATCTATCTATCTATCTATCTATCTATCTATCTATCTATCTATCTATCTATCTATCTATCTATCTATCTATCTATCTATCTATCTATCTATCTATCTATCTATCTATCTATCTATCTATCTATCTATCTATCTATCTATCTATCTATCTATCTATCTATCTATCTATCTATCTATCTATCTATCTATCTATCTATCTATCTATCTATCTATCTATCTATCTATCTATCTATCTATCTATCTATCTATCTATCTATCTATCTATCTATCTATCTATCTATCTATCTATCTATCTATCTATCTATCTATCTATCTATCTATCTATCTATCTATCTATCTATCTATCTATCTATCTATCTATCTATCTATCTATCTATCTATCTATCTATCTATCTATCTATCTATCTATCTATCTATCTATCTATCTATCTATCTATCTATCTATCTATCTATCTATCTATCTATCTATCTATCTATCTATCTATCTATCTATCTATCTATCTATCTATCTATCTATCTATCTATCTATCTATCTATCTATCTATCTATCTATCTATCTATCTATCTATCTATCTATCTATCTATCTATCTATCTATCTATCTATCTATCTATCTATCTATCTATCTATCTATCTATCTATCTATCTATCTATCTATCTATCTATCTATCTATCTATCTATCTATCTATCTATCTATCTATCTATCTATCTATCTATCTATCTATCTATCTATCTATCTATCTATCTATCTATCTATCTATCTATCTATCTATCTATCTATCTATCTATCTATCTATCTATCTATCTATCTATCTATCTATCTATCTATCTATCTATCTATCTATCTATCTATCTATCTATCTATCTATCTATCTATCTATCTATCTATCTATCTATCTATCTATCTATCTATCTATCTATCTATCTATCTATCTATCTATCTATCTATCTATCTATCTATCTATCTATCTATCTATCTATCTATCTATCTATCTATCTATCTATCTCTCTATCTATCTCTCTATCTATCTATCTATCTATCTATCTATCTATCTATCTATCTCTCTATCTATCTATCTATCTATCTATCTATCTATCTATCTATCTATCTATCTATCTATCTATCTATCTATCTATCTATCTATCTATCTATCTATCTATCTATCTATCTATCTATCTATCTATCTATCTATCTATCTATCTATCTATCTATCTATCTATCTATCTATCTATCTATCTATCTATCTATCTATCTATCTATCTATCTATCTATCTATCTATCTATCTATCTATCTATCTATCTATCTATCTATCTATCTATCTATCTATCTATCTATCCGTCTGTCTGTCCGTGGATCTGTCTGTCTGTGTGTCTGTGTGTCTGTCTGTCTGTCTGTCTGTCTGTGTCTGTCTTGAACAGCAAAACCCAAAAACAAAAGTCGGTTAAAAACCAAAGTTAGTACTTAAGCTTAACATCTTTGAAGAAAATTCCTCCACCCTAAATTACCCTTGACATGGACAATTTTTTCAAACATTTTGATTTTCTCAAAAATGGCTCTAACAGCTTGGACAAAAATGTCATATGTTTAAGATATTTTTATGACAAATGACTATCGCTCAAAGCCCACTCCATTCCCATATTGCACCTGCAAGAAAACAGTAAGATAATTTCTGCAAATGTTTATCTAGACTAACATGAAGAAGATAGAGGAATACGAGTTTATAAGAATAGTGCATACAAGCGTGGAGAAAGTCGCGTGAGTGCAATACATGAGCGTTTTAGAAAAAAGATAGGTGTGTGTGTGTATGTGTGTGTGTGTGTGTGTGTGTGTGTGTGTGTGTGTGTGTGTGTGTGTGTGTGTGTGTGTGTGTGTGTGTGTGTGTGTGTGTGTGTGTGTGTGTGTGTGAACAACATAGCTCAAGAAAGAAAATTCGGTTAAAAGCTAAATTTGGTATTTAAGTTCAGCACCTTCCAAAGGTGTGACAGGAAGATATTCAACTATCCTTTGCATGCAACATACTTTGCATATTTTGATTTTCTCAAAAATGATTCAAACGATTTGTACTAAAATACCTCATGTTTAACATACCGTCATGACCAATGGCATGTATAGCTTGTATTTTTTGGGAATAGCCTCTGAAGACCTCTTCATATTGAATGACTTTTGCAAAATTTCTAAATCGAAGGAGGTGAATAAAATCTTACTACACAAAAATGTAGATATCGTTAAAGCACACAATTGAGTTTCTTTTAATACTGGGGAAACTAAATTTGGTGGGAAATACTTATTTTGCGGACTTGTAAAACCAAAAGCAGAACTTTCAGTTCGCAAGGAGTCACCTTTCGTTGTGTAACCTAATTACAGGATTCGAATTAACGGGGGAATGGGGGATTTCCCTCTCTCATTAAATAATTTCCCCGGCTCGTCAAAGAATTCCTCCCTCCCAGGGAAGTATTTTTTCTTTTTACTGAAAATATTTACTATTGTTGCTGTTTGAAAATACGGGAAGACGCAGAACACCATCGATGCTGACTGTATATGTTAGGAGTGCAAGCTGTAAGCAAAAGTATCAGATCGCAAATACGCTAAACTACAAACAATTCTCAGGTTCCTTAGTTAGGGGGGGGGGGGGGGGTGGGTCATTCAGGGTCACAATTCCAGCAATTCTGTGCTAGTAATGACCATTTGCAGCTTACAGTATTCAGTTCAGTTTCTTGCAACTCACTGTTCTGTTGTTCGTCAGCATGGATAAATTTGTGATAAGAAAATCGGAAAGTTACAGAAAGTAATGGCAATGATGTATTCAATTTCGAATCTCAGGTTTCAAATTCAAGGAACAGTTACAATTTCTCAGGTTAAAACTGCAGTATTGGAAGTGGCATGTGTTAGCAAAAATAGAGAGAAGTAAGTGTTACAGAATTTTGGGGATGTGTAGACAAAACTAAAGTTAAAATATAGAAAAGAAATCTCCCCTGACTTTCACCCAACTGTTTTAGGAGAGTTATTTGCCTGTACTGCCCAGAATACAAAATCTCGGTGCTCTTAAAGACAGCAAAGTGTAAGTACATTGCCACTGCTACGTTTTATGTGTATAGCACACCAATGCTACTGCCACAGGTATTAGAATCATTATTGCCATAAATATAACACAAACTTAAGTTTCCACCCCTCGTCAGAGAGTCTGATTTGAACACTGCCTACCTGCAACAGAACACATGACAAAGCTATTTGAGCTAACGCTTATCGCAATTAACAGGAAATATAAGAGTAAATCTTTATGGGAATAATTTGTTAAATTAATACTTGGAGGTAGACAGAGAAACTCATGAATGTAAGACATCGAGCTTGTTGTAAAATGTTGTAAATTTGATTATGTATATACTGTCTTACAAACAGAGTATGAAGGAAAAATACTGCTGAATCTAATCCGGAGGGGTGTCAACAGCTCTGACATTGGGCAAGAAAGAACTGCTGCTTGGGTGACATGCAGAATTAGAAGCAGATTGTGATGGGTTTTTGCCTACGTTTTATATTATTCCATTTGTAACTACCCTCTATGGTTAAATGTTCGTCTGTAATTTCCTCATGTGTTAAACAGTCTAAAAATGTATATCGTAGCTAAGGGAATCTAAACTTATATCCCGTCAATGTTGATTTTCAAATTTCATTAGCCATGTGGAACTATTAGAAGATCTTTAAAATATACAAGGAAAGAAACACAACTTAAATTTATAAGGTTTTGGCCGTCCTAGTAATATTATATAGGAGTG
>CM060962.1:234234615-234259615 GCA_030765045.1 Tenodera sinensis | reverse complement strand
TGTTCAAATGTTTCTCAGCAAGTTGAAATATCTGCTGGAACTTCGTTACGCTCATTCCAAAGTGGACCTATCTTCATCATGCAAAAGATAATAATGAAACAGCGGGAAAAGTTCACCCTTTAAATTGCTGGATAGGTTTATATCATGCACTTAGAGTTTTCTGTTTTGCCTACTCTCCTCTTTTCCTGCTTCTTCGCAAATTAGCACTAGTACAGGCAAGCGATCCATTGTGCTATTGGCAATGACTGACGCTTCGTATCCGCACATCCAAGGGTGAGCCTAAACTTAGATTACTTGAAACTGATTTTGCCAATTGTATTTCATTTTTAATTTTACGGAAATATTTTTTTTTTTTTTTTCAATTTAAACATTGTGCTACCCTCAAAAGTAGCCAATAGATTCAGCCCGCATTCCTGTAGAGAGCAAGTCTTCTTACAATGGACGTGAATCTTTTGCCTGTTAGTATGTCACGGTAGAGATTTCGGCACGTTCGCCGATGGCTTATTGTCGGTCGGACCCTGGGAGAGGATGATATGAAGGAACCCTACAGGCTGCCAGAACGCATCACAGGCGGAACTACACCCATGGTGAGTCCTTAACAGGTGCAGGCAAATTCTTCACCCGACGGAGTGTCAGGTCGCCACAGAGAACCCGCCACCAACCAGTTCCAGCTGATCAATCAATGCCCATTGGATGCCAACCGGCCGACCACAGCGCTTCCCCTCTCCCGAGCACTGTGTTTCCTGAGCGGAAGCACACCGCAGAGCAGGCCGCCGGCGAATTACACGAACCGTTTAATTGGACGGGTCCAAATATTTAACAAATAGAGTCAGATTCAAATTAGATTTCCATGTTTTATACATGTTATATATTCTTGTTATTGCAACCAAACTCACGAAAAATGACACAAGCTGGATTTTCTCTTAAATAAGACTAAACAATAGCTTATAGCCTGTAAAAAATGTCCTAAAAGACAAACATGTCTAAACCTACGTTTTTCATTTTTCTGATTTATGTAAAGTGAGCAATTCATTCAAGCCGGGTCTCAGAAATCTTCAAATACTGAATCAGCTGCAGAAGCAGAAAGGGACAAAGGAGGGCCTACCTAAGACATTGGTTTCTTAATGGCGTAAAGTCAGGTATTCTCTTTTCTCGGTTTTTCATTGGTCGACACGTTCTCATTTTCAAACACTTCTATAAAATGGCAATTGACAGTGGTTAACAAAGAAAAATGTATTACTATTATTATTATTATTATTATTATTATTATTATTATTATTATTATTATTATTATTATTATTATTACTACTATTATTATCATTATTATTATTATTATTATTATTATTATTATTATTAGTAGTAGTAGTAGTAGTAGTAGTAGTAGTAGTAGTAGTAGTAGTAGTAGTAGTAGTAGTAGTAGTAGTAGTAGTAGTAGTAGTAGTAGTATTATTTCCGTAATAACTTCATAAATAATTGGGGAGTAGTATATGAAGTTAATGAAATCTTAACGATATACAATTCTAAAATTTCTCCACAATTTCAGTTCAATTTATTTGAAGTTCGGAATACACAACTTAAGCTCCAATGTATATGTACAGTAACTTCATGCATATTTTTAAATCATCAAAGAAAATAAAAGATGTATTTTAAAAAGGTTTACTTACCATCCTTGGGCTAATACAACATTCAAAAAACATGTTTAAGGAGCATGGAATAACTTTGGTCCCTCAAAATAAATAATATACAAAATTTACTAGTTTTTTCTAAAAAGGGCAAAATTCCAAATTTTAAAAAATCTAGAGTTTATCAATTTAGCTGTTTTGATTGCGATAGGGTTTACCTTGGTAAAACTGAAGGTCATTTGGAAACCAGAATGAAGGAGCATTTTAGAAAATATTAACTATAAACAGATTAAATTAAATTAAATATAACAGATTTAAGCATTAAATAAATCCAGATGTTAAATTGTTAAGGGAACACTAAAGTTATATTTTAGCTAGTGTGGTGAAAAAATGGATATTTGGATTTTTAGTGCCAAAAATGCACCACACCAACCTCCTGCACCCTGAGATAACATTACTAGAGTCATAATTATTATTTTGTGCTTAAGGAGTTTCTATGCGCCAAAATTAAGCAAAAATGCAAAAGAAAACAAATTACAAGAACTTTTTGGGGGATGGCTTTCTGGGGGGCCTAAAATGACGTTTAGACAGCTATAATTTTTATGTGGAGCAGTATGCGTTATTAAGAACAAGAATATTCAAAATATAACATTTTTTTTTTTTGGGGGGGGGGTTGGGGTTCAGCGGGGTTCTAGGGGTAGTATCGTATATGATACCTCGAGGCTGCATTAAGTTTTTATGGGTTTTTTAGTCCTACCATTGATACAAAGTAGGCAAGAGACAGAAAAAATATGAGCATAGAATGCAGAAGGTCTCAAACATGATACCACCGACCGTGATGAGTTTAACACATTCACAGAGTGAGAAAAAAATCTAAAACCTGAGGTATTCTATGATACCAAACAACGCAGGAGGCTAAGGAATATATCTGCGAACTTTTAATCCCGTAGGGAGAGAGAACACATATTTTGTACGCCATTTTTAAAGTGGTGCGCCTCTGCCTTTGCCTTTATTTGGGCATGCCCACACCTATCATTTCAACTTTAAACTCATTTCTCTCGGAAAAAATTTTTTGCTTTTTACTTTCTCATATTAAAAATCTCCCTTCTCCCACAAAAATCTAGCTAGTGATCTAATTTTTTTCAATATATTTCAGAATATGCGTAATAAAATATAATTTAGAATATTGATATTGCTTTGGATATTGCAAATAATTAATATAATAAAGCGGTTTTTATTGCATTTTTACATATAGTAGTATCGAAAATTGTTTTAAGTAAAATTATTCATTATATGAAAATTCCCACCCCTTAATTTGCTACAGAGGTAATAAGAGATACAATTTTGAAAACTCAACTCTGTTGTTCTACATCTGTTGGAGGAGATAGATTTTTATTATATCCAATAAAGTTGGCATAAATGAATTAATATATCAGGAATGTAATTAGATATTGGAATGAAATTTGATACACGCATTTCTTTAGTTGCTAGTAATGCCTGTTCAAAAATTAAGGCTCTAACTTTAGTACTTCAGAAAATCACATTTTTCACTTCGGTGTACCCTCAAAACAATTAAACGGATCTATAGGTTTAATGGTTTGTGAAAAGATACTCAGTTTAAATAACAGGGACCGCGTTATGAATTTTGAAATGTCACCGATAGATAGTATATATGCTTTGTTGCGACACATAGATGTATTAGTAGTTGAGCGTTTGTAACTGTGGTAACTGTTTTAAATAGAGCTTCGGAAATATGATGAAGGCATCATGAAACATGTTAGCTGCATATTAATTGAAGAACTTACAGCAATTACTAAGATAAATGAAGCTTTTAGTCTCTAAAATTATTTTTATTTTACATAGAAAGGTGTATTAATTGTATGTTGAAGGGAAAGTAGAGAGGGATTTGTGAATGAGTTACATATAAGAAAAGAGAGTAAAGAAAACTATGAGAATGTAATATGTTGCATAGTAAAATTAATAGTATAAAAACCTTCTCCATTACAAAATGCTTAGATGTGCCAATTTTCATTGTGATCGGTCAACCGTATTGGAATTTATCAACATACATACCCTATGTATAGATTGTATGAATTGTTGAAGAGCGAGTAGAGAAGATGATGTGAATGTGTTACGTAAAAGAAAAGTGTGTGGATCAATCGTGTGAATGTAATGCGTTGCATTCCTACGTCAATAATAGAAAATTGTATGAATTTTGTATTAAAGCGCGAATACATAAATAAATGTGATCGTGTTTCGTAAAAGAAAAGTGGGTAGATAAAACCGTATGAATGTAACATGTTAAATTGATATTACTGTAAGAGAAAATTGAAGGGAAAGTGTGTTGAAGGGCGAGTACATAGAGAAGGATATGTGAATGCCTCAAGTAAAAGAAAAAGTAGTACAGAAAAACATGTGAACGTTACGTTGTATAGTAAAATGGATACCACAAACATATTTTCTGTTACAAAATACACATACCTACGTGCCGAATTTCGCAATGATCGGTCAAGTGGTTTAGGAGATTAGTCGTTATATGCATAGACACAACCATTTTTCTCGGTTTGAATGGGAAAAACAAAAACGTGAGTTTTACGTTTTTTCCAATTTTTCTTTTCACAAAAACCTTCATCGGACTTCAGCAAATATTTGAAAACCAAAATTAGCCGAATTGGTCCAACCGTTCTCGAGTTTTGCGCTTAAAAAGACATTTAGCTATTCATTTTCTTATATTATAGATGTTTCTTCTAGACAGCAACAAGTATTGATATAGTGAGAACACTGTTCTGTTTACTTTTCTTGTAATGAAGCGCTGCCTTGCTATGTATTTAATAAATATCATTCAAACTCTAATTTACAACACCTGAAAAACTTCTCATACATACACATTATACGTTTCGCTAGCCTCGACGCTCATCAAATCATCCCCTTAAACTCTCACCCTTCATAGGTATGTCCTTACAGTAGGCCATAAGGTATAGCACCAATCATGGTAAGAGTTCTGCGTGACATACTGAATCCTCTCACTCTCCTCTTTCTCTTTTAGCCAATACGGTCGAATGCATAAACATATATTTCGTTTTTATGCCAATTTGTATCCTTTGTTTTGGTTGTTGGTTAAGGTTATGTAGCAAAAGGATTAGCACATCCTCGTCCCGTGGCGTAAAGCAACCAATGAAATGGCAAGGCTTCGTAGAATGATATGTAATGTGACGTAGACGCGAGGTGCATTGAGATTATCTTTGGCGGTGAGTGTACATGCCCTTCACAGGGTTTATGAATCCATAAGCAACGAACACGATATCGCAAATCAGTTCATCGCTGCCCTATGTGAGGTAAGCTTTTTTTTTTTCTTTTGGTCCTTACCCTCCGGCACATTCAAGGTATATTTGTTAAAGGTGACCTGCCAGTTCGTAAAGGGTAAGGGAAGTGGATTGTATAACTACTTCCTAATGTTCAAGCTATCTGCTTTACAATTGTAGGAAGTGATGCGGGCAAATTATAAGTCTTAAAAACATTGAACCTTAATTTATTTGAAAATGGTATTTCTTGTTTTGATTACAGTTACAAATAAAGTCTTGATGCCGATCTCTCAATGTGTGATTGTGTAAGGTAACCTTCAAAAATATAAACTTGAATAATAACAATAGTAACAATAATGCCATTAACTTTCCACTGGTTTTCAGTTTAATTAACCTACCCTGAGTGGCCGATATAATAATAATAATAATAATAATAATAATAATAATAATAATAATAATAATAATAATAATAATAATAATAATAATAATAATAATAATAATAATAATAATAATAATAATAATAATAATAATAATAATAATAATAATAATAATAATAATAATAATAATAATAATAATAATAATAATAATAATAATAATAATAATAATAATAATAATAATAAGAAGAAGAAGAAGAAGAAGAAGAAGAAGAAGAAGAAGAAGAAGAAGAAGAAGAAGAAGAAGAAGAAGAAGAAGAAGAAGAAGAAGAAGAAGAAGAAGAAGAAGAAGAAGAAGAAAAAGAAGAAGAATAGCAACAACAGTAATAGCCCTTAATCCCTATAGGGCAACGGCCTCTCCTAAGAAGAGGTAAGCTCGGTAAGTTCTTGCCACATTTGAGTTATGAATGTGGAATTCCCAATGTCTTTATGTTTGATAATTTTACTTGTCTTTGCCCATGTTTGGTTAAACTTAGTTGCAGTTTATGCTATATTAAACATTTCGCTAGAAGCATACTTATCCACCGTAAAAGTAAATGTCAACAATGAGTATTCAAATGAACACAACTTGGGAGGTCCATGTTGAGTCATTGCCTTTAAGTTCGGAGTGTTAGAGCAGCCTAAACCTCTAGTACCTTTTAAGTGAGAGATACGTCGCGTTTGCACGTAAGTTATAGTAAAGGGGGTCATGGGTTGACGAGAGGGCAGAAGCTTGTTACAGATGCAGAGTAAAATCCTACCACCACCACCGTGATATCTGGTATGGAAGGGGTTGTATGCTGTAGGGTGGATTTACAAGAGAAGGGGAGAGTTCAAAATTGGTTTATGATCCACTGGCGTGCACCGGCGGTCATAAAATGCTGATTGCTGAGGTAGTTCTTCCTGCAGCAAAGTGGGAAAGTGGTACTGTCGTTTCCTAAACCGAAGTATGGCGCGCTTGGAGGGCCGTTTTCATTTAGTTAGCACTCAGCTTTCTATAAGCAAAAGCTGCGGTGTTCATAATGACAATTTCTGTCTCAAACACAATTACTTAAAAGACAAAATTCTTCGAGTCTTCTTTCTTTTTCAAGAAAAGTTGTTTGTTTTATATAAACTCCTGCTCACCCTAGAAAATATTTATTCCACGACTTGGACACCCACTCGACAGTAAAAATTGAGGGAAAAGAAGGAACAAAACCACTGTTCGTCCTTTTCTTTCGAGATGCTCCTTTGTCAAAGACAGGCATATGGTGAATCTTGGGAAGAGAATATACAGATCGCAATTTCAGGTTCTGGAGTTCGTTGACATTCAGAATATGATCTAAATTTCTGATTCATCCTTTTCAAGTGGCCATTTTTTCTTCTCCTTTTCTTTCTAACCCTACCCACAGCAAAGGCTAGAGGGAACACTTCAACTGATATAAAAGTTCAACATCTAGACTTTATTGAATACACAAGTTTGGAGTTTCTTTGAACTAAAAATGTAATTTTAGAAGTTCTCTACCTGTGTGCGAATGTGTAACTGTGTGAGCCCGTGTGATTAGCTAGTTAAAAGAAAAACAATGCTCGAATATATATCGAGTATGCTGCTTTCTCTATTTCTCAGGTATATAAGGTAAAGGAAGTATTACTAGCAAACCAAAATATAATATCGATATTTATCAGAAATACAGTTTTTGAATTCATGTCAGTGAGAACGATCAATCTGTTAGTCCGTATGTGAGCGGCAATTATTCGAAACGTCGTATGATTTTGCATTTTCATACTTAAGTTAGGTACATTATACCAATTTACCAATTCAGGGTGAAGATTTTCATCTTTCTTTCAATGTTCCAGAAACGTAGCTAAGCGTTTTAGTTAAAACATATGATAATGGAGATACTCTGTGATAAATACAATGTATATCTAAGTTCTGCGATAATATTCATGAATTCCTCGTGTTCTCATTGAATTTTCAGTATATGGAAAATAACACGTTAAAATATGCACTTTCTCATATACCCGTAGCATCAACCACTTTCAAAATTTTAAATGTTCCTTTGTATTTGTTGGAATTTTAAGCCGTGTCCTTTGGAATGTTAATTAATTATTCTTTTGTTGCTCGCTTCGAAGCCTACTCCATTCTAAACGAAAAGGTTGGAAGAGGTTTTCAGTGCCAGAGTACACTTTGTCCAGATCGTCCTGACACTCCATATGCGCAAGAAAGGAGAAATTAAGAGAAGTGACTGGAATAGTGGAGAACAAGCGAGTGATACCAGAACTCAGGCAGTCACATACACAAGCAGTGTATGTTTACGTATTGTATACAATTATTGTGTAGTTATAGAACAAGTGATATATCAATCTCCACCTCTCCTATTATGCAAGTGGGCAGGTCTCTGATATTGCGCATCTCTACTTCAGGAGTGGGGAAGTGTCACGACTAACTGGACGGGTTTTACAAATCTATTTTCTCTAACACAACCCACAAATACGCATACTACCTTCCAGTGCTCCTGTCCATGCGACACTAACAGTTAGGTATATATGAAAGTGAAATGAATGACGAGCGTAAATTAAAACAAAGTATACATACCTTGATTCCTATATACACACTGGTCCAAATATGTACTTAAATGAAGGAAGATTAAAAGACGAAGAATACCACAGCATAAGAAAGTAAGATAAACATGTTTAGCTATACTATCTTATGTAAATAAAATTCACAAAACAAGGTTAAACCGTATTTCGATGCATATTTATACTTTATCATATTACCAAAATAACTTAAGAAAGACGAACAAACACTACACATTACCAGTAATCGAAAAATTATATAAAATGAAAATAAAACACCAACACCCAGTCGGTACATGTAACTCTGCTTATGCCGCCTTTCCCAACTATCAGCCTTCTCAGATCTCAGCTGTCTGAAGTAGAAATTTAACTATCCCCTACATGTCTTCCCCACATACCTTCGTGGTAAACATTTTTCCCTCCATTCCACAAGTACAACAACAGCTACCAAGATATACACCCACAACTCCTCCTTGACGCCAATCGAGCAGATATTCATAACATTTTCATCAGCAGCTTTCATCAGCCACATGCACCGAGTCTAAGCCACGTGAGCGCTTGTAAGTGAAATGAAAGGTAATGGCAGAGGTTTGAAAATGCAAACTCCTGAACTATTAGTAATGCTTACTTCCACTTAAAGGAAGAAATCGCATTTGGAATAAAATTAAATAGCGAGAGAATCAAACTTAAAATGTAACAAAGCAATGGCAGCGCCTGTTTTACTATATGGTTCGGAGTTACGAACTGTAAGAAAAACAGATCTGTATCAATTGCAGGTTCCAGGAACAGTAAAAGGCTGTACACAAATTAAAAATGAAGATATAAATATTATGTGCATTTTTGCTATATGAAAAAATCTGATGTGTTGCACTAACATGACTTTCTTACTGATTAGAGTTTCACGGGTGATCAGCCGTGTTAAATTTAAGAAGGTCGAGCTTTCGGCCATTATACACTCCATGGCCATCTTCAGGACTAAAATGATGAAAAATCACCCGTGAAACTCTGATCAGTAACGTTCGCCGTGAAAACTTCAAATCTTACATGACTTTCTTACTCTTGTACTAACTATTCTTACAAACCCTTATTTCTCTATCTTCTTCATGTTAGTCGTAATGAGCATTTCTACAAGTTATCTTGCTGCTAATTTTCTTGTAGATAGAAGGGGAATGTGAGAATACAGTAGGTTTTAAGCGATAGTCAAATATTTTAAAGCTGGTCGCTATATGAAGTCTTTGGAATTCCGTTCTCTTTGCACGAATAAGAGATAAAAGAAGTGAATAACACCTCCCAATTGAGAAAAGTCTAAGTATTGCAAAACTTACACAAATAACAAGGAATATGTCCGAAACGGTTTGCTCCAAAAAAAAAAAAAATGGCATTTAGACATAGCTTGTGTGCTTTAACTAGATCTACATACAGAATGGAAGGGAAGTCATTACATTCCTTCTAATACGTGCTTCATAGAGGCATTACAAACAAAAAAGTCTGATGGCATTTTGTTCTTTGATCAGCTGATTTTGAAAAAATAAATGGTTTTTGTTCCAAATTGGACGCGTAATCCCACAAGAATGTACGGAGATAACAGTTTGTTACTTGTAAGATGCGTAGAGTAACTTATTTCTGATATAGCTTCGGTAGTAATTATGGGACATCACACAGGTTTCGAAATAATTAATCACTTGAAAGACGTGAAGGAATACTCCAAACGACTTTTTCAGATGCGAGGTATGTCGACAACGTTGCGTTAAGGTTGGTCAGGGACTTGACTTGATTTCCGAATATAAACAGGTCGACCACTTTCACTTTCCCCCTAATGTTTTGGCAGGTAAGGGTTGTGATTGGCCTAAGTTCGTACAGTAAATATAGAAGGAGACGCGTGGTAGCAGTAGTGTTTGTTTATGTACTGAACTAGTGAAAGTAACACACACAATCGGTAGTGTTGGCAGCTTGTTTTCGACAAGGCGATCTCCGTAGGAAATGGCCAGACACAAAAACGCAAGATACAAAATGTGCTCCAAATACCGAGATCTACCACTGGTTTAAATTAATGTAATGACTTCCCTTTCACCCGGTATGCATCCTCTGGATTTTTTCTTCAGGGGAGATGTGAAAACCAGGATCTACAAAACAGCAACTACTGCCCTCGAATCTATGAGAGAATGCATTTATCTGGTTGTGGAAGAAATACGCAACAATGAGGGTACTTTTGTTAGAGTGCGACGTAATTGGTTAAAAAGGTGTGAGGCTTGCAGAAGCGCAAATGGTGGACATTTTGAACAATATCTGTGAAGTGGGTGAACCGTTTGGGTCATTGCTTGTTCTTTTGCTGGCACCTTAAAAATATCATTTGGTACGCTTTGTAAGAGCCTACAAATTTACCTTTGTGTTTATAAGTCAGAGAGGTGGTTTGGTTTATTAAATTATAGCAGTATCAGCTACGAAATGATATAAGTTTGATGTTGAAGGAAACGATAAACAATATCCTTAGATTGTGAGTTTAGGTTACAGTATGCATTACTGGGGAATTCAGATGTACTTATCTATTACGACGTAGCAGACACGGCGTGGTATGTCTTTATGTTTTCACTCACGAGCCGCGCGGCACCGTGACGGGTGTTTGTTGATGTTGATGTTTGTTGATGGCCCAGTGAAAGTCAAACCTACAGTGCTGCCAGCTTGTTTTCAATAAAACTAAAATATCTCCGTAGGAAATTGTCAGAGACAAAAACGTAATATACAAAATGTATTCCAAATACCGAGGTCTATCGCTGGTTTAAACTAATGTAATGACTTCCCTTCCATCCTGTATAGTAAGACTTCGTCTATCTCTTACAGTTTACCAGTTATGCAAAAGTCATCAAGAGTAAAGAGGACTACACAGACTATAGGCAGAAAATTCAAACTATAAATTTGAAATATCTTAAACATACCTACGCCATTTTAATTAAATCGCTAGAACCGTTTTTGAAAATTTCAACATTTTCGAAATATTTTCCATGTAAAGAGCTGTTTAAGGTGGAAGAACTTTCTTCAAAATCTTCGTATCGCATTCTTGAAAGATATTGAACTTAAATACAAACTTTGGTTTTTAACTGACTTTTCGTTCTTGAGTTATGATGTTTACAGGCAGACACACGGATACACAGACACACAGTCACGGATCATTTTCTAAAAATGCTTCTCTATGGAATCAAGGGACCTCAAAATATTCACCTCCGGTGAAATCTCACATCGAATTTTTGGGTCAATTTCAATACAATGGAAAATAGTAACAAACGGAGAAACATGAAAAAGCCATTTATAAAGAATATATAATAACCGCATTCCAATTCAAACCCTCAGGCTGCAGGAATTCAGATTCTTCAAATAAAACCACGGAAGAAATATTTATTTTAACTAATTTTGTAAATTGACCAATCATCATTCTTATTGCATTTTCTACTTCTAGTTGTATACCTGATGCACTCTATATATGCAAAGTGATTTACCTGTTCTTTGTTGTGCTTGTCGACCATTTGGTAGCCATGCAAATCTAGCCTGCTCTTCGTGGGAAAATAGACCTTAGCAGCGCATGCTTTTGAAATGGACTGCAGTTGTATTGATTGAAGTATTTTTTTTTCCTACAAATATTGCGGGATGAAAGTTAATGCACAAGAGAAGTTCCATATCCAGCAGCGTATTGGGCACTAGAAATAAGGATAGAGCAAAAAAACTGAAATAATTAGTTAATTTGGACCACTCTTTTATGCCCTTTTTAGGTTGTCTTTTAGATCTTTTAGTCATTTTAACAGTCCTTTTAGGCAATTTATGGGTCCTCAATTTCCAGGTACTGGTTGTTAATCTCATTTGTTTGGTGCGTTTAAAAATGTTATAAGAAATGTCTGCTTCATCGAAAAAGGATAACTTGTATCCGAGATACGTAAATGAAGTTGCACTAACATTTTTTAATCTAAGTATATTTTTCGAAGCATAGGGAATTTACTACGAAGGCCCTAATTTTAGTTTCTTTGTACTGATTTTCGTATCATACATACTTAAGTCCAGTTTTCTTAAGGTGAATATATGTAAATCATCATGGGGAGACTATCAAAACTAAGTCTTGTGCAAATTGTACTTAATCCAATTGTAAGTTTCCATTTATTTGTGTATAGCCATGAGGAAATTGCTTCCTTTCTCGTATATATTCTTTTCTTACTCCTGTATGCATCTCTATCCATTGCGATAATGTATAGTAACAGCTTACTACAATTAGATATTTTAAGAGTAGGTATATATGTTTGTTATAGCTTATACGTTATTGCGGAATATGGTGTATGTCTATTAGTTATAGTTAGTAACTAATTTCTATTCACCCAATCAAACGCTTTTTCAGAATTGATACAAGCAATATGTGTGCTCAGGTTTAATTCAGTGTTTTTCTATCAACAGATTGAACGTGATATGTCCATTACAATATAATCTTCTCTTCTGGAAGTCATTTTGCTTTTCTTCAAAGGGTGTATTATAACAAGGGCGGAATTATATGCACTAAAAACCATAAATAATTATATGCATGCAAAAATACTCTCTTAAAAAAAAAAAAAAAAAAAAAAAAAAAAAAAAAAAAAGAAGAAGAAGAAGAAGCACAAATATGTATTTTGTTCTAATCGTAAAATACACTATTTCGTCACATTTTTTATGAAGCAACAAGTGTAATATTTTTACGTTTTTGATTCTAATTGAAGATTTAATATATAATATTAATATTATATAATATTTTATATTGTCATTATCATTAATATTGTGTGTAATTAACTAATTAAAATAAATATAAGTCAACAATCATTTAACGATCAATCACATATCAATTTTTGTTACAATAAATAGCCAAATATTTTTCTAAGTTTTCTGGTAGAAAGTTGTTTCTTCTGTAACTTAAAATGTGTTTGAATGGAGAGAATGATCTCTCCACTTTACATAAGGGAGTATCGCAAAGAGGCTGTCACTCACAGAACAGGAATTAAATTATTTTTCAGATTCACCTTGTAACACACTGTTCACATCCCGAATAAACTTTAGTCCTGGATTTTCACTTCGATTTCCTGCTTTGTTTTGTCACCGTGGTCAATAATAATGTACAATAAAGCTGATTTTCAAACTTCAAAGAATATCGCCGGTTGAAAACGAAAACAAGGAAATTACCACCAACATTGTTGGCAAGCACGTTCCTTTCTTCTGAAATGGTTCATGCCAGACTGCTTTATTGACTTGTTGAGATTTAAAACTACTGACCCCTGCTCGGCATCGTCAAGTTGTGCGAAAAGGCGAATACGAGTAGGGATGCTGGCTTTCTATCAAAACAAGATTATCTTCATTTACAAAACATGACAATAAAGCAGGGACTTGTCACTTTACGGGGTTAAAAACTAATATTTGAACATTAAATGGAGAAAAAAGTGTAGTATATGCACCCATATGCACATATTAGTGAAATATGCGTTAATACCGTGGATATGCATTTCTATGCACTATAAAACTTCGCCAATTGATTCCTGATGACTTGAAACACATTTTCCTCTTCCATGCATGTTTATATTTGAAGGAACAAAACATGCAAGTATGCAGAAATCGGCCCTCACAAATTTATGTAATTTGCTCCTAATTATGCTAGTCAAGATATTTCTAATTATTATCTAAGTTAACTTAAAGGCTTAAAATAAATAACTATTTAAGAGTAAGTCTTAACCAATTTACAAGTAGGTATATCTAGAACGGTATAAGAATTACATATGGTTATTTGAAGGTGTTACACTAGAAAGAAGTGGGAACAGTGATGGCAGTGGAGACATCTTACTGCTGCAGATTTGCTAGTGGGCGTGTTTCCCACTGTGAATACACGCTTGATCCTCATGATGAATTAAGCCGCAGGCTAACGTTCCAGACAAGAGACAAGTTCACGGAAGTAAATGTGCCTTCACAGACATGACACTAATCTTGCACAAGAGCTATGAGGAGATCTTTTTCCTCTGTCATACGTTCCTTGCAAGAAATAGGGAACATATGGCCTATCGTTCCTTCGCTTTCATACTCTGTCCTTTATATATGCATGCGTGTTATGTCGCATATATTTGCAATGAGTTTGTTAACAACTTGCGTGATCGTAAAGAAAAGCAGTATACCTACTCGTAATAATACTAAATGATATTACGTTAAGAAGTCCCACATATAGGGAAACAACTTAAGGTAACTTGGTCGTTAAGGAGGTTAAAACAGCATAAGTTATATTACCTCATTTGAATAAACACCCTCTTCTAGCAATTTAATATATAACAATCGTATGTTCTAAATGTAATTGTGCAATATAAATTGCAAATATTTAAACCAGTGCGTCACAGTGTACATGGCCCCCAACCCTGCCATGTCCCTCATGAATAGTTTTTTTTAACTATGTACAACCTGTATGGTATTAGGCATATTTATATTTGTGCTTGTGGCATTGCTGTGAATATAATCACAAGTACACCCTGCAATTGTAGTATTTGAGGAGACTAGGCCAGCATGAAGCTGTTTCTGATCCCAAACTACTCAACTCAGGCAATATTTCCGTGGTAACACAGAATCAGAACGAAGAGTTCAACGGCTGCATAAAGCAACGACTCCCTAAAACAATTTTTGCTGTAGCAAGTGCTGAAAATTGGTGTTCTAGATGAACTAATTTTCTTCAATGATGGTTCATATAGCAGGGTGATAATGATATAGAGAAAGGACATCAAAACAAGTAACAGCATGGAACTAGCACTGAGAACTATGGATCGTGACCTTCTTATTAAGTTTAAAAAAGCAGAATATATGATGACTAAGGAGGCAAGAATGAAGAAAAGCCAAAAAAAAGAGAGAGGACAGTGAGTACCTAACATAGGATTCTTATATACCAGGAAATTTCTAACAGTGGTTATTGTAAAGTCCCATTTGTTTAACATCACACTCGGTTTTCTCAAAACCACAACTTGCAAGCTGTTGGTGCGTTTTCTAGAAAACAAAACTATATTGACAAGTATAAGAAGAGGACGGACACCAAGTTATACACATCTCATTCAGTTTTTAAGAAAAACACATTTTGTTAAAATATTTTTAAAGAAAGCACTGTGATTTAAAAAGGGATTTCTGCACATATTTACCAACTAGAAAAAACAATTAAATGCCCCCCTCCCCCCCCCCCAAAAAAAATCTTGGCTCTGTGACTAACAGCATTCATAATATGCTGAAGTGAATATGGCCTTAACTTTTGACAATTTCTTATGGCTTATCTACCAACTTACCTACCTTAATGGCAGTTACAAAGAATCTAAAACACGTGTCATTACACTAAACTCAAGTGCTGCGAATTTCAAAATGGTCATTGGAACCAAACAACTCAGTAAATGCTGGTTTACAATATTTAGCAAGGGAAGTGATTTAATCCAGAAGTGTCTTAGTTGTTCAGACGTCCCTGTGCTTCAGGTATTAAATCATTTTCCATGCACTGAATATGGTTGCGTATTTTCTGCTAAATTGCCTGGTGTAAATTACAATTACAAAGCGCCAAGCACTTATGCAAATTGTAATATAATTCCAAATAAGCATACTCATGAAACACAATGACCTCTACACAACCAAGGATAAGTTGCCTTAAATTTAACGGTTTACGTGATTGCAATGCTATGTCACCAACGTAGCAGTTGCAATTAACACCAACTGCACCATATCTTTAGTATGGGATAATTTCAGAAGCTGCTGCTGATATTGATATTAACTGAAATATACAACGTCAGCAAATAAAGTCCCATAAGAACGGAAAATGTCAAATTTGGCTTTTGGTGAACTTCAGTAGTTTGCGCTCTCTATAGAGTAAACAAGCAGGATGAACACATCCTTCTATAGGATGTAATACTTCTCTGTTTTATGCATTTGGCAGCTATTTTATCAAGTGTTTATAATAAACTATTATTTCAATGCAATTTATTGTTCTTTCACACAATACCGTGTGTAGGACAAAGTTGGAAAGGGTAGAATGAGATTGGAAAATTCAATGCCATAACCAGGGTTTGAACCACGGATCCTTCGGGCCCCGTACGGCCGCTCTAACCACTCAGCTACCATGACCAACGCGACGTTAAATTTTCCAAGTCTCTCCCTTTTTTTCCCGGTAAACCACACAAGGAGATCTCAATCTACATGAGATAACATACCTTAATCGCGACTTACCATATTATGTAGTTTACCGGGATAATCGTGTCCCGCAAAAAGTAGTAGAAAAATGGCTTGTGAAAATAGTGGTGAGATTTCGCGACTAAGAACACGAAGAGGGATCTGGGAGGGGAGGATGTGTTAGAAATTCCAGTATGTGAAATAGAGAATCTCGCTTCCTTTTTGCTATATGTTAGCAATTATAGTCAATACCAAGAGATAGCCTTGACCTTAAATGAAATAATTTTCAAAGGTGCTTTGATTACATCTACCAATTTCCACCTCTTTTTCTTACACTTTGGACTGGCAAAATTATATATTACCGATCATATTGGCCTGTTTAAAATCAGCTTAATAAGCGTTGGCATTTTTTTACGAACTATGTTTACGAATTGTCTTCCAGAACTCTCTTTTTCGCCTGATAAGAGCTCTTTCTTGCCTCTAAATAGGTTTCATCGGGCACTTCACACTGATGTTTCTCTGTACTTGTGGCATGAGTAACCCTGTGAAGTAATCACTTCCATCACAACTTATCAATCGCTTCCAGCAAAACACAAGCAGACAATATATAGTAGTACGTGATGTCACACACGTGCTACATCACATGCAATGAACGATACATGACCGTTTTTTTTTTCCCCCACATTCTTGGGTTCCTTAAAAGCAAACCAGTCGTACACGAACCAAACAATCTTCTAACCGCTTATTCCTCAAGTCATTTTGACCCCATATTTCCTTGGCCGCTTTCTTCACCTAGTCATGTAAACATCCTCTTGAAGTAATAAACACAACTTCTTTTTGAATATTAGTAACCGCTGGGGTATTATTTTGTAGTGTAACTAAATGAAGAACACCATTCCGATATTGTGTAAAAAAGAAGGCTACTACCTCGTCATCTGTATAAAACATAGCAAATGAACAAATGCTTTCCAATTCCTACAGAGTTGGTGCTGGCATATTGAGTGTTGTGTTTTTGAGCAATGTTTGTTGAAATAAATGATGGTTATTACACTCTTAAAATATTGCTTGCCCAGTTCTAGTTTCCCACAACCGATGACGGTATATAACGGTAAATGTTCAAGTTGCACTGTTCAAACAAAGTGTGACCAATAATTCCAATTTCTTATCAAACAACGCCATTTATATTGTAGTTATGTGTATAGATAACATAACATGACAAGACATAACATAATATAATATAACATTACCATTACATAACATAAATCACCTCACATTATGTGACATAACATCACATGATGTGACATGACATAATATAGCATAACAACATGGCTACTTACGCATCTGCCTACTCATCCCCCAAGCCCGCCCGCCCGCCTACCTGCCAGCCTATTGCAATGCTGGAAATCAGTATAAAGGCACTAGGTTTTCTACTGACAGTAACAGGTACAATGTCTGAAGCATAAATGTATTAATTATTTATTTATGCCAACAAACTTACTGTTGGTGTTTTTAAACACACAAGCCGTGTGAATTTAATGCCATTCTGGCAGTTTGTCACAATAGCTCAGTGGTTAGAGCGTCCGCCCGGCAAGCGGAAGGTCTGTGGTTCAAATCCCAGTTGTGGCATTGAATTCTTAAGTTCCAGTTCTACCTCTTATACATGTATTAGTTTATTATGAAAGTAGTAGATATAGGACATACAAATATCATGATAGAATTAGCTTCTTTCATAGCACACGTAATACATTAAGGCATTTACATTTCCTGGATGGAAACTGATATAAAGGCACTCATTGTCCTGTTCTGTTATTGCCTTGTTAGTACTTTGTCTAACTTCCGTTCTTCCTAAGTATCTCAAAAAGTCTCTTCGGCATTGATTTTATTAGGATTTGTGGCTCTTGCAGTGAAATTGTCGCTCACTCTTCTCGTATCGTTTCTTTTTTTTTTTTTTTTTTTTTTTTTTTTTTTTTTTTTTTTTTTAAAGCTCACATATGGCATCAAATTGTGTTCCATTGCGATAAACACGCCTTGCAAGTATTCCCCAAAGGTTTTCGATGGAGTGCAAATCCGGGCTACGTGCAGGCCAGGGCAAAACATGTGGTTTTCTTCTAACCACTTTTTGGTTGTAGCAGAAACATGCACAGATGCCTTGTCTTGTTGAAAAATTGGACTTTCGTCCCCTAGGTCGTCATACTTTCTAATCAATTCTGTCTCTAGCAGCTCAATGTACATATTAGAGTTCATTCTAGTGTTCAGCCAAGCAATGATGTACCTATAGCGCAGAAAGCTGCCCAAAGGATAACACTTTTGCCACTTTTGCTGCTCTGTTCTCAGATCATGCCAATAAAATTGAAATCCATCCGGCTCATCTAAATTAAACTTTTTCTCACTACTGAAGATAACTTTATCCCTTTCTGCAGTCCATGACATATGTTTTTCTGCAAACTCAAACCTAGACTGTTTATGTTTGGGTGTAAGAGAAGGTTTCTGCAGTCGTTTCTTGAATGTAAGATGTTTGACATTTGACAGAATTTGTCATACACGTCTGGCAGCTACTGGCAACTGTAAATCAGCAACAAGTTGTGAAGAATAACGGTTTGTGACCCTTGCTTTGCGTAAAAGTAACCCTTTCGATGCCTCCGATAACATTCTACTTTGCCCATACTTCCCGTTCTGGCCATATCGTGCGCCCAATCTAATCATATTATCTATCACTGAAGTTGAGCGGTTCAACTTCTTGACAATTGAGTGATTAGAGAGACCCATTTCCTTGTACGCACCGATTTTTTGCTTTTTCATCACATGATAACTGCTTTCCACGTGGCATTGCCACAATAGTGGTTTATGTACACAACAAGCAGTGTAACTAATAGTGTCTGTTTCCTATCTGCAGTAACGACTATTCCAACAGAACATGTTAATTTTCTTACATATATCCATGCCTTTCTACCGATTTCCACCACTGTACAAGTGTACCCTCTGTCTCATCACTTTGTGGCTCGCAAATTTATCAGTGACTTCGAAATCACTTCTTTTGTCTTGTTAATGTTGCGGCGCTTATTACTGCAAGATAGTTGTGCCGATTAAAGACAATTTTGCAATGTGAGTAGTTACATCACATTGCACGTGTGTTTAGGGTTATGCCCATTGGCAAACCTGAACTGTTGTTAACGGGTGAATTGCTTATTACATAACTGTTAATACAATAACACATAGAAACACAGGCACGCTCACATTCACACACTAGACCACAGGTGGTCAAAAGCGGATTCATGAATCCGCGTGGTTCGTGAACCTTTCGCCGTTTAATTATGCAACACAACGGTACACGCATAGTTTATTTCAGCAGTCCACTGCTCACTTCCAGTCATGTGCTGCTGGTGTCAGTGGAGCAATAAATTATGTCTGTGTTAACACCGTCTGCCTCTTTTAACAAGATATTAACGTGGTTTTCTTCGGGTCAACAACAGCTTTATTGTAGATATCATGCCACATACAACTAAGTATTTTCTGATCTACAGTTTCATTCATGTTGTAAACATTTTCTGTTGTTATTAATTATTAATATTGTTATTATTGTTCTTTTTCTTCTTCATATTATTATTATTGTTATTATTATTATTATTATTATTATTATTATTATTATTATTATTATTATTATTATTATTATTATTATTATTATTATTATTATTATTATTATTATTATTATTATTATTATTATTATTATTATTATTATTATTATTATTATTATTATTATTATTATTATTATTATTATTATTATTATTATTATTATTATTATTATTATTATTATTATTATTATTATTATTATTATTATTATTATTATTATTATTATTATTATTATTATTATGATTATGATTATGATTATGATTATGATTATGATTATGATTATGATTATGATTATGATTATGATTATGATTATGATTATGATTATGATTATGATTATGATTATGATTATGATTATGATTATGATTATGATTATGATTATGATTATGATTATGATTATTATTATTATTATTATTATTATTATTATTATTATTATTATTATTATTATTATTATTATTATTATTATTATTATTGTTATTATTATTATTATTATTATTATTATTATTATTATTATTATTATTATTATTATTATTATTATTATTATTATTATTATTATTATTATTATTATTATTATTATTATTATTATTATTATTATTATTATTATTATTATTATTATTATTATTATTATTATTATTATTATTATTATTATTATGGCGTTTCTTTACGACATACCTCACCATCTGAATGAGCCGAATCGTAATCTACAAAATCCGAAACAAAGCATCAGTAAAGACGTACAGTGCTACACAGTCATTTATAAGGAATCTAGATTTCTGGATTAGTCACGTAAAGGAAAGAGAATTCATTTATTTCAAGCACATAAACTCACTTGGTACTGTGCCACAGGATATATTTACTAGTTAGCTTTATTCCCATTCTTGAAGAGTTAAAAGCTATGTTTACTTCACACAGACTCCATTATTTTAGTAGTCAATGCAAGAGTTTACTTGCAATGTGACCTCATAGATTTACAAACAGATCTAGTGACAAAAAATAAGTGCAGAGATTTGATTGGTACAGACGTATTCAGAGAACCATGTAAAGTAAAATATGCTGCTCTGAGACAACTTGCTGCTTCTGTTACAGTAGTATTTTGTTCCACGTGTGCCTGTGAACAATTGCTTTCTCTGACGAACATGGCATAATCAAAACAGATCTAGCGTTTCAGATAATTACCCCTCGGCGCTACTGAGTATTGTTGTTACAGATATTACGCCAGAGTTCGAACTTGTTCTCATATGTTCAGATGATGATAATTAATGTGCGTAATTCGGGTTTCACATAGTGAAAGTATCGCCACATCTTTCCTGTTTGAAATAAACGTGCTGATCATAAACTGTATCAATGCCCAACTGTCAAAGGTTTAAAAAGAAAACTATAACCAACAAGAATGTTACAAGTGTTGCGTGCACAGTAAATTCGGAGCAGACACTATTCTGGCCGTCCCTGCACTAGACTCTTGCCAAACCGAGAATCCGTCTTGTTAAAGAAACATTTATCAAGCTCAGCCGGGAATAGAAACCGTGAACCCTCGCCCAGCAGCCAAGGGGTGCACAGACTAATCGACAGGTGTAGTCAAAAATCACTCGTAGCACTGTCTATTATAGTCGGCGTAATTGAGGTAGATGCCTTGTTAATACATAGAGCATTAATATGACAGAGAAACAAGAAAAACGACCTATAGCAAAAGAAGAACGCATTACAACTAATAAAACAAGGTAAACTGAAATTTGCAATGCTTTTGCCAGCCATCAGCACATGCTTACTGTGTGTCTCGACATTTCTAAAGCCTATGATACGGTGAAACGTCCTCACATCATTCTAGAACTCCTTAAGGCCAACGTCAAAGGAAATATGCTTGCATTTAATGTTAACTTCCTTCAAGATCGAAGGATGTGTGTGAGAACCAATGGTGTCTTGTCACAAAGTGTTGTCCTTGATAAAGGTATACCGCAGGGCTCGGTATTGAGTGTAACACTTTTTTAGTGGCTGTTAACTCAGTATTTTCATGTCTTCAACCTCCAGTAAAGGCTGTACTGTTTGCTGATGACCTGACAATGTATTGTAAAGGAAAGAATATTACTACTACACAAGAGCTACTACAATCAACACTCAACAATTTTAAAAATTGGAGCCAAAACACTGGCCTTATTTTTTCTTCCCAAAAAAGTCAAGCTATTCTTTTCTCCAGATTGAAAACTCTACCCAAACCCTATACTACACATTACCAGCTGCCAACTCCCAGTGGTAAATACCGTCCGTATACTGGGCATGCACTTTGATCATAAGTTGACTTGGATACACCATCTTAAGTTTCTTAAAGCTGATTGTGTTAGGCGGCTTAATCTTTTAAAAGCCTTATCTGCCAAAGGCTGGGGAGCCGATCTCAGTGTTCTACTTCGCACTTACAGAATGACCATCCTCTCCAAGTTGGAGTACGGTTCTATTGTTTATAACTCCGCCAAACTATCAAGTCTTAAAATGCTGGACACTGTTCAAACCACAGCTCTAAGAATTGCCCTTGGGGCATTCCATACTAGTCCTACAGAGAGTCTAAAAATTGCAGCAGATGAACCACCACTTTCTTTCCGACGTAAAATGTTAAGTCTTACTTATTTTACCAAGACCTTAATCAGACCTAATTCTGGTGCAGTTGCTCATATATCACGCCAAGATAATACTCAACCCAAAGGTTTCCCTATCCAACCCTTCTCCCAAAGAATTGTTACATACCTTGAAGAGTTTAATCTGACTATTCCTTCTTTCATTTCCCGTACCTTCAACATAAATGATATACCATGGAGAATAAAATTACCTGTCATCAACACCACTTTGACAAAATATGTGAAGGCTCATACCCAAAAATCTTGTTTTACCATGCTGTTCAAAGAATTGTGTGACACGTATGCCAATTTTGAGCCAATTTATACCAATGGTTCCCGGTGTGACAACAATAATGGCTGTGTGGTGGTTGCTCCTAACCACACCATGATGTATAGTCTACCAGACACTCTCACCATTTTCTCTAGTGAACTGTTTGCTATACGTTTCGCCATGGATTATATATCAAAGAATGGAGACTTCAAATCATTCATTATATACACAGATTCCCTTAGTGCATTAATGGCTATACAACAACGATCTCCTTGCCACACCTTGGTAAGGGAGATACGTGTATTATACAGTGAGCTTATTTCATCAGGTAAACAACTAATCTTGGCATGGATGCCATCTCACTGTAACATACCAGGAAATGATCTTGCTGACACTGCCGCAAAAGAAGCTACCAAGCATCCTCCAAGCTTACCAGATCTTAAGCTACCACATGAAGACTATTTACGGCATCTTAAAAGAACTATGCTACACCGATGGAAGACAGATTGGACAACTAAATCCAATAGCAAACTGCATGGTATCTGTCCAATACCTAACCTGTCCACAACAATTAGAACACTAACCCGGCGAGACCAGGTGCTATTAACCCGATTATGTATTGGCCACACTGCGCTTACTCATTCCTACATTCTGTCCCGTGAACTTCCTCCTAAATGTACTCTGTGTGATTCTACTCTTACCGTTCAGCATCTGCTCACTGTTTGCCCAAGATACACTCACCAGCGACTTCAGTATGGAGTTCCTGAGAACCTTCAGCTAGCTTTGGGTGATCAACAATATCACAAGAAAATCATCAAGTTCATCAAAGCATGCAAAGTTAATGTTTAAATTCAATGTAAACTTCATGATTTGTGTCCTTTTTTTCCTCAATGTGTAGTCGCGATATGACTTTTATGTTGAAGCGACTACAAATAATAAATAAATTTTAAAAAAATACGGCAAACTGTTATTTATAAAGTTGTGCCATGTTGTATTAATTCACAGAGCATTAAATATATTAAATATGCATAAAACGGGAAAGATAATGTAAAGTTGGTTCGACAGACTATATGGTGCTCCAACAGACTTTATATATGAAATTGTGCCATATTAAAACAAAAAAAAAAAAAAAAAAAAAAAAAAAAAAAAAAAAAAAAAAAAAGCAGAAGTAGAATTCCATTGCGTTCTTTACCTATCGATAACTTCCAGCATACCCATCTCTCTCTATTCATCAGATTAAAGTACAGTTTTGCATATCCCTTCTCCCATGCTCCCAGTATCTGCATTCTTCTTCTTCTTCCGTAGGCATTAGAAATATTTTTGGTTATTACTAAGGGCCGGAGGGATGTGCGCTCGCATGAGATACAGGTTAGCTGGACGCAGACGTCAGAAGTATTGCACGGCCATCAAATTTGCAAACAATTGCCATTAGAATCAAAGTCCAAAACAAGTAACATAGTACTCTGCGAAGTGTTGAAGCATTGCCTTGCAAGTGTTAGCAGACGCAAGGTCAGGGTGTAGTATATGGCATGAACTATCTGAAAACCTTCAGTTCATATCCAGCAATTTTGCAGCGTTGCCCAAAGCTATTAAACAATTAGAAAATTCGTTTGGAAATGTCCAAGAGTATAAGCATAATAGAAGACTTTGCTAATTCAATTAATAGGAAACCTCTTGTGCCGGGTATCGAAAAGGTGAAAGCTAAATTACAGAAAGTTATAAACAAAAATATTGGTTATCAAGCTATGTGTGAAATTTTGAAAATGAGTAAGCAGAAAAACACGCCAGACGACAGAGTTAGGTACTTAACATTTTGCATCTCTGACATCGTGTGACGTAGAAAGAGGTTTTTCACTATTTAAAAACTGCTTCAGTGATAGGCGTCGAAATTTCACATCTAATAATTTACGAATGTACATTGTAACCCAGTGTAATGCACTCTGTGACGATATTATAGTTAACAAACAGCAGTATGTACCTATAAGCGTTTAAGTGCAATTCCAGAATGCATAGTTTATGATGCTTGTAGGTTGTGGTGCAGTGAGGGGGTTTTCATGGTCAGGCTGTACCTACCTGCAGTTGTTTACATGCGCGAGCGATAACAGTTAAGTCCATGTGCAGTGCACCTATGGAAAAACGCACACGCCTCGGGCCTTTAGTTATTACGAGTTTACGTAGTGCAGTTTTTCCTATCCCATAGCTATTCTACTTCCCTTTCCAAATCTATTTTATGTTATTATCTGTCACTTTCATGGGGTACGTTCGTAGCACATTTTCCTCGTTGTTTTGAATTTTTAAGTTTCTTCCTTATATATTATGCTTTTAAATTTAAGTGTACTCCAGACACATTCCTTAAATACCTAATTTCTGCTGAGCCTTTTTCTATCCATCTTCCTTAAAATTCATTTTTAGGTCCTACCAACTTAATTTTCTGCCTGAT
>CM060962.1:234109615-234232115 GCA_030765045.1 Tenodera sinensis | reverse complement strand
TAATAATAATAATAATAATAATAATAATAATAAATGTGTATGAAGATATATACTTATAAGATATAGATCAGAAAGCACTTACTATTATTTTTCGTTATATGCGCTATGGTATCTACAATAAGGCCGTTCAATGTTGGTTCGAAGAAAACCATGTAATATCCTGTTACCAATGAGGTAGACGATGTTGACACAGACACAATTCCTCCATTGATACCGGTTGTGAAACGACTGGAAGTGACCTGTGGACTTCTGAAGTCAACTAAGGAAGAGGGCGTGTACCGTTGTGTTGCATAGTTACACTGCGAAAGGTTCACGAATCACACAGATTCATGAATCCGGTTTTGCCCAACTGGAATACTCCATCAAATTTCGAGGAACCTCTACTCTTCCTCAGAAGTGTTAAACTACATTTAATGTAATTGTAATATGCTTTTTTAAATTCAGTGTAAGTTGAATTTGTAATTAAAATCTATGGATTTGAATGAATTGATATATATATATTATATAGTCGCGATATGACCATTTTCCCAAAGCAACTTAAAACAAATTAATACAGGGTGTTCAGAAATTAAGTATCTATTGCATAGAAATAGTGATGGTGCTTGCAATGTTTGCTATGTTATCGGTTTATTAGCGGTTACTTTCAACATGATCACCATCAATATCATGACACAGTTCCCTTTTTTCAGCAGTGGCGGGGCTCTAATGACCTAGCTGTCGACGGGCCCTTAAACCCTAATCACTCACTCACTCAGCAGTGGCACGAAACACATTCTGAAGCATTTCTTGTGTTATGACAGTAGCAGCTTCTGTAATGTGGCCCCTGAGCTCCTGCATTGTGGTAATGCGTCGAGTGAACACACACCCTTTGATAAATCCCCACACAAATAAGTCCCTCGGCGTGAGGTCAGGAGAACTTGCTGCCCACGACATGGGGCCTGCGCGTCCAATCCATGTCCCAGGGAAATTTAAATTCAGGAACGTGCGTACATCTAAGGCATAATGACATGGTGCCCCATCTTGCTGAAAACAAACAGTATCCAGACGACTATCCCGGATAAGCTGTGGCAACAGAAAATGTGCGAGCATGTCTAGATACGTTGCATGAGTAATGATTCTTTGAGCAAAGAAAAACGGTCCATGAGCTTTGTCACACATGACGCCCATGCAAACATTAACCTTGGGAGTGTCTCGCATGAATTCATGTTCCATAGGTGGTGTGTTAGCCCAGATGATGCCGTTATGCCTGCTAACATGTCCACAAATGTGGAAGGTCGCTTCATCGCTGAATAAGATATGCTTCAAGATGCTATGCTCTTCATTTGCAAAGAGCAAGTCTATACACATGGCTACGCGCTCTGCAAAATCTTCTTCATACAAATGATGGAGAACCTGCAGGTTGAACGGCTTCTTCTTTAGGGTAAACCGCAACACCTTGTGTACCGTCGAACGCGGAATGTTCAATTTCACTGACAGATGCGCAAATTTTGGAATCCTTTCAATGGATGTCCCGATGGAGTGGGACCAGTGTGATGGAATCTGTGGTTAAATCTCATACGAATGTCATTGTATGACGACCACTGTAGCCTCGAAGTCCTGCACATTCACTCTGTAAACAATGAAACGCATGCTTAACTGGTAGCATGCGACTAATGCATGATATCAGGCAACCAATCACACTTACAGTATCTTAAATGTACCAGCAATGATCTACCATATACAACGTGGTCATAACGTATTCATTTCTATACAACAGATAATTTATGGATACCTGTATAAATAATAAATAAGGAAATAAATAGATAAATAAGTAAGTAAATAAATAATCAAGGTTTAATACGTCACCAACCATTTTAACAATTAGAGTTGAGCCTGATTTATGAGTATATCAAGGGGAAGGGGGAAGATTACTTGTAACTGAGAATTACAACTGAGATTTTGATAATGTAGTATATTTTTTTTTAAAAAGAAAATCAATAAACGTTACAAACAACAAAGATATGTATGAAGAAAACATTATGTTGAGCTTGGTACTTTAAAGAAATCAGTTAATTTGATTTGTTCCACTTTTATTGCATTTGAAAACTTGATTTTGTTACTGATGGTTGTACGTAACATGATTAAGCAAGTTCTAAATCAGAAACAGTTTCTGTTTTGGTTTTGTGTGGATTAAGTTCCACCTTTCGTATGAATTTTACTTTCTGATCTAGTGTGTACCAGTTTCTTTTTCGGTTCCCCATGGCTGATTAAAAGCAACTGAGAACCGCTGTTCAACAGTAAACACCAAATGCCGAAAATGATTATGTTTACCTACTTCTCGTTTGTTGCCACGACATTATGGCGATGAAACAAGGCCATCTCTAAGTAACAGGCCTGGATATGTGATTCGTGACGTCACAACACGAGGCTGACATTCCAAGCAATTCATACGGAATAATCACAGGTTTTACAGCATTTCTGCGCTGGAAGAAACCTGCATTCATTTATATTTTCACATTTCATACTAAAAGTTATTGTGTCTTAGTATATTAGCGGAAAACATGCTTTGCATAGTTTTTAATGGCAGAGCATGCTTCTTACCTTCTCAATGAGAATATATCCCCAGTTTCCTTTTTTTGCCTGTAGATAATACCAAACTGTCTTGTTTAATAATGCAGTAGTTTTTCAAGACGATGTTGGTTATTACTTTTATTATTTTCCTCATCAAAATAGCACCCAGTAACTCGCAATCACTAGCATTACAGTCAAAACTGATATTATTAATGTCACATGTCTCAGCACCTAAATGTAGAATTAAGTTTCTCTGGTTTTCTATTTTAAGAAATTCTTTTTTTTTTTAATTTATTTATTATTTGAAGTCGCTTCAACATAAAAGTCATATCGCGACTACACATTGAGGAAAAAAAGGACACAAATCATGAAGTTTACATTGAATTTAAACATTAACTTTGCATGCTCTGATAAACTTGATGATTTTCTTGTGATATTGTTGATCACCCAAAGCTAGCTGAAGGTTCTCAGGAACTCCATACTGAAGTCGCTGGTGAGTGTATCTTGGGCAAACAGTGAGCAGATGCTGAACGGTAAGAGTAGAATCACACAGAGTACATTTAGGAGGAAGTTCACGGGACAGAATGTAGGAATGAGTAAGCGCAGTGTGGCCAATGCATAATAGGGTTAATAGCACCTGGTCTCGCCGGGTTAGTGTTCTAATTGTTGTGGACAGGTTAGGTATTGGACAGATACCATGCAGTTTGCTATTGGATTTAGTTGTCCAATCTGTCTTCCATCGGTGTAGCATAGTTCTTTTAAGATGCCGTAAATAGTCTTCATGTGGTAGCTTAAGATCTGGTAAGCTTGGAGGATGCTTGGTAGCTTCTCTTGCGGCAGTGTCAGCAAGATCATTTCCTGGTATGTTACAGTGAGATGGTATCCATGCCAAGATTAGTTGTTTACCTGATGAAATAAGCTCACTGTATAATACACGTATCTCCCTTACCAAGGTGTGGCAGGGAGATCGTTGTTGTATAGCCATTAATGCACTAAGGGAATCTGTGTATATAATGAATGATTTGAAGTCTCCATTCTTTGATATATAATCCATGGCGAAACGTATAGCAACCAGTTCACTAGAGAAAATGGTGAGAGTGTCTGGTAGACTATACATCATGGTGTGGTTAGGAGCAACCACCGCATAGCCATTATTGTTGTCACCCCGGGAACCATCGGTATAAATTGGCTCAAAATTGGCATACGTGTCACACAATTCTTTGAACAGCATGGTAAAACAAGATTTTTGGGTATGAGCCTTCACATATTTTGTCAAAGTGGTGTTGATGACAGGTAATTTTATTCTCCATGGTATATCATTTATGTTGAAGGTACGGGAAATGAAAGAAGGAATAGTCAGATTAAACTCTTCAAGGTATGTAACAATTCTTTGGGAGAAGGATTGGATAGGGAAATCTTTGGGTTGAGTATTATCTTGGCGTGATATATGAGCAACTGCACCAGAATTAGGTCTGATTAAGGTCTTGGTAAAATAAGTAAGACTTAACATTTTACGTCGGAAAGAAAGTGGTGGTTCATCTGCTGCAATTTTTAGACTCTCTGTAGGACTAGTATGGAATGCCCCAAGGGCAATTCTTAGAGCTGTGGTTTGAACAGTGTCCAGCATTTTAAGACTTGATAGTTTGGCGGAGTTATAAACAATAGAACCGTAATCCAACTTGGAGAGGATGGTCATTCTGTAAGTGCGAAGTAGAACACTGAGATCGGCTCCCCAGCCTTTGGCAGATAAGACTTTTAAAAGATTAAGCCGCCTAACACAATCTGCTTTAAGAAACTTAAGATGGTGTATCCAAGTCAACTTATGATCAAAGTGCATGCCCAGTATACGGACGGTATTTACCACTGGGAGTTGGCAGTTGGTAATGTGTAGTATAGGGTTTGGGTAGAGTTTTCAATCTGGAGAAAAGAATAGCTTGACTTTTTTGGGAAGAAAAAATAAGGCCAGTGTTTTGGCTCCAATTTTTAAAATTGTTGAGTGTTGATTGTAGTAGCTCTTGTGTAGTAGTAATATTCTTTCCTTTACAATATATTGTCAGGTCATCAGCAAACAGTACAGCCTTTACTGGAGGTTGAAGACATGAAAATACTGAGTTAACAGCCACTAAAAAAAAGTGTTACACTCAATGCCGAGCCCTGCGGTATACCTTTATCAAGGACAACACTTTGTGACAAGACACCATTGGTTCTCACACACATCCTTCGATCTTGAAGGAAGTTAACAATAAATGCAAGCATATTTCCTTTGACGTTGGCCTTAAGGAGTTCTAGAATGATGTGAGGACGTTTCACCGTATCATAGGCTTTAGAAATGTCGAGACACACAGTAAGCATGTGCTGATGGCTGGCAAAAGCATTGCAAATTTCAGATTCCAGTATCAACAAGGTATCTCGCGTAGATCTGTATTGGCGGAAGCCACTTTGTAAATCGTTGAAGAATTTGTTGTGTTCCAAAAACAATCTTCTGTTAATGATCTTCTTTAGCAGTTTACACATGGTGCATGTCATTGAAATAGGGCGATAGTTGTTAGGATTCGAGTGATCCTTGTTTGGCTTAGGTATACGAATCACAGTAGACGATCGCCACTGACTGGGAAAGCGTTGTGCTTTCCAGATGTAATTGAATACCTTCAATAAATACTGTAACCCCCTATGTGGCAGTTCTTTAAGAAGCGCATAAGGAATGTTGTCAGATCCAGCGCTTTTGCTCTTACAGTGATGTAATTCAGCAAGCATTTCATCCATTGTAAAGTCTTCGTAGAAGAGCTGACTGAAATCTATGGAAGCCGAGGAAAGGGTTGTTCGTAAGGGGCAAGGAGTGAGAAAATCTGCCTGGTTATCCATGGATTCACTGGATACAGAAGAAAAGGTAGATGCAAGAGTATCTGCAATAATCTGTGGTTCAGTGATGGCTTCGTCAGAGGGTGTTCTTCGAAGGTGATTGATCGAAGGTTTCCGACGTGTACCACATATAGCTTGGAGTTTATGCCACAGTTCAGTCTGAGAAGTTTTGTTGGTAAGGGATGAGACGTAGGTCAACCAAGATTACCTTTTACTTCGCTTAATTTCACGTCGTGCAGCAGCTCGAAGTTGCTGGAACTCAGATTTAGTGACTAAGGTAGGGTTTCGTTTGTATTTATAATATGCCCAATGTTTTAACTTAATAGCTTCTTGGCATTTTTCATTCCACCATGGAACAGTTCTGTTGTAGTTGCCATTTCTGGTTGTAGGTATAGAACGTTTTGCCGTCCCAACTAGAGCGGTAAAAATTTTAAAACAATTTCATCGATATCCATTTGTGGAAACAAGTCAGGAATTGGAAGCTGTTGCAAGGCTTTTAAAAGTAAATCTTTATAAAGATTCCAATCTGCTTTATTAAGCTTCCAAGTGGGAAACCGTAATTGAGAAGTAGGTGTAAAATGGTGAGCAGAGATGGTGATCGGAAAGTGATCGCTACACTGAGGGGTGGAATAGACAGACCACTGGAATAAGTGTGCTATGCTGGAAGAACACATGGTGAGATCAATGTAGCTGTAACTGTTATGGTAGATATCATAGTGGGTTGGCATTGGAAGATTAAGGAGTGTTAAATCCGAAGAATGTAATAACGTTTCAAACATTTTCCCGCGTTGATCAAGTTTTTTACTGCCCCATACAGGATTGTGACTGTTAAAGTCACCAAGTAGTACAAATGGTTTATAAATTCTTGTTCATATGCCTCAGAAATTAAGCAGTGAAATATACTGAAGGTGCATGTCGTTCTAGCATAGGCGAACTGTGATGGCCACTTTAGCCCTCCCCTATCGATTACCCTTAAAGAAGCTCTAACTTCAGAATTTTGAACATCAAAATCCGTTCTGCGTTCAGAGCATAAATTGTACCTACAATTTTTACACTTCAAATTACAACACAGTTAGCTGCATATCCTGCAATATATATTAGGTTCATTTTATTCGGCTCACTTATGTAGACGTTCCTACATTCATAAATTATGTTTTCTAATATATCAAAAACATTTTCCTCTGTTTCCTCTTCCATATGACTTTCTATTGAAGTGTCATGTGATATATCTTTAATTTTAAATTCGCCACATTTTGAGGAATGCAGTTTCACAAGACTCATAAGCTTCAACTTCCTTTCTGACTCCAAAATTTGCATTACTGAAACATTGTAATTTCCTCCACTCATTTGCTTGTAATGACCAAAACGAGCTTCAAGGTGATCTGTCTGAAATTTTCCTAGAAGTACATATTCGAATTTCATTTCTTCCAATAAGAATTTTGTGAGTTTGACCAGAGTATTAGTGGTATGAAGAAGTGCTGTATGAGTTTCAGATGATAACTTCCCATGTCGTTTATCCCCACTCTCATAAATGCTGATCTTGTCCCACTCCTCTAACCACCCTGTGAAATTTTTTAGAAAACCTACTGATGGGCATTCTGGGCTTCTGACTGGATCAGAAAGCTTATCTCTTAAGTGCTTTCCTTTGAGTGGATGTTTCACATTTACACCAGAACAAAATTGTTTCCAAAAATTTAGCTGTCCCTCTTGCATTCAGAGTTTTTATTACTTTAAGTGCTGCAATGTTCTTTTCTTCAAAAAGTTTCAGTGCATATCCCACGTTTTGTCTTTCAGTTGATGATGGGTATAAAACCTTAGCAGAAAGTGAAGGTGCTAGTTTCACAACACGTCTTTTTTCATTTGCATTCATTTTTTTTTTCAAAACTCCAATAGTTGCTTTTAAATATTGTGCTGGAGGATCAGGAGGGGGAACATCTAGCAATGCTGGAACTAACTCTGATGACATTTCTGCTGAAGAAGGAAAATATAAGGCTGGAATTGGTATGTGAAATGTTTGTTCACTGTCCTTTTGATTTAACCAATTATTTCTAATGGACTAAATTAGGTGCACTGTATCAAATAGTATGAAGATATCTTCATCTGCTTCACTGGGTTTTTAAAGCAGCATTTTAAAGAACCATTGCATGCTTCTCAAAAGCGTTTCTATTAACTCTGTTGTTATCTGATATCAAGGTCAATACCCTAAATGCAAATCCAGTCAAAACTTTAATTACAGCGAGAATCTGCTCATGCAGCTTTTGTGCTGTTAAATTTTTCACTGGATACAGACCTACAACATCTTTATTCCTGGATATTAAAGATGTTATCAAAAAAAGTTTGCACTGTTTTTGCAGGTTCTTGTGTATTTGAAAGACCCTGTATGTTACCCCCTTTATAAGAAATTTCAGGTTTTACATAAATTTCATCCGATAACAAATTTACTACTTTTTCGTGACCACTAAGCATTTTCACCTTCTCTGATAAATATTTTAAGTGTAATGATTTCGAGTTTCTATGAGGACTGAGGGTTTGAGAAAGTTGTCTGACGTAATCAGGATGGGGTAAAGAGAGAACATTGGAATCACGTAACTGTCTATAAGCTGCTGGGTGAGAACAATAAATTGAGCACGCCGATAACAAGGTATCCGGGGTACACTTAATTGGCTTTTGACTGACCAATTTTACCTGCTCTTCTAGGAATTTAGTTTTTAGATATTCTGTGGAATCTTCATTCATGTCCTCCCAACCTTCCTTTAAAATGTTTGTGGTCTGAAATAGTTTATGTTCCGTTTGTTCACTTGCTATTGTGAAACCATTCACATGACTTAAAAGAGCATCAAATGTAGACCATTTATCTAATATCTTTTGTTTGCCAAGAATCCATTTAAAATTACTGTTGGGTATTACAATTTTACCCTGTAGAACCTGAATAATAAAATTGGAATTAATTTTCAATGCTGCTACAATTTTAGGAATTTCTTCCGTATCAATTTTCACAAAAATTACATCGTTTTCTTTTATGATGACGCTGAATCCCTCTAATTTCATGTCACTAATTCCATATTTAAAGCTCTGAAAATGAACAATTTTGTCATCCTCGAGCCATTTACGAAATGCTGCTGCATCCCTTTCCAACATTTCCCCACTTCTTTCTTCTGGATCCCCACGTTTGGATGCTGGTTCGGAAGTCAGGTAGGATGGTAAATTAGGAAAGAGTGCGGGGCATGTATCTTCAGTAAGTTTAGGAGTTGTTCTGGGTACTACAAGAACGCTTCCATCATTTCGCGTAGCAGTAAATTTCCTTCACTATGTGCTGTTCAGAAAAATGTTTAATACATACCACTGCAGCGACACCTGGTTCATAATTATCCCTATGAATAGCACGTACCCATCGCTCTCTCCTGTGTGGATCCATTGGAAACTAAAACACTGCAACATACTTTTCTACACTTGTTTTATAGTTTGAGGTACAACCCGGCACACAGCACTTCCTAGGCATTTTGTATTGCAAACTACACCACTTTGTAATTCGATTTTTCACTCACTTAATTGTTTACTGACACGTTGTAAGGAACAAGCAACTTCTTAGCATTCCAACCAAGCACTGATGTGTTGCATTCCCGTAATAAACAAGTGATAAACATAAGCCTCCCGTGATGACGTCATTAACGTAATCTCTTTCCGTCTCCAGGTCTATTTAGATAACGATGGCCTTGGCGGAAAGCCGCCCACTCAGGTTGGGTCTTTGTCAACAAAGATAAGGAAAATACGCCTGGAGTGTCTTTTAAGGTAACGTATACTTTATGCTCATTATAATTAAGTAAAGCTCAGTTGTATTTCAGCGAAATTTAATACGTATAACAGCGAATTGCGCATAAAGGCATTACACATAAATGAGGTTCTATTTACACGTTTCAAAATTACATTTTGCCGGGATCTACAAATATTTACGTATAAATGCAAATTACGTATTGGGTTATTTATAAAGCAGGTTCAACTGCATTTGCTTATTAAGGACAGAAGCGCATTAAATATAGATATAGAGTGGATCGGGGGAAGAAGCCTGAAGCATGTCTGGTAGCAACTGATTGGGATACAGATCCGCACTACTTGGCAAAGCGACGAGGTGTATTGACTTGGTAGTCAAACGCTGCGGTCGCTTTTTATCTTATTTATTAGAAGAGCGAAGTAATAGTAACCTGGCGTATAGTCAGTGATAAAACACAAATAGATGATCTCTCGTGCCTGCCGATATACGAGACGTTGCTGTCCTGAAGACATGGCTGCATCTGAACAGAGTGTAAACACACTATCCCGCCGTGTTTGCGATAAGCTCGTGTAAACAACTAGGCAGTTTCACATTCTTTCCGATACCCTTCATGCCTTTGCCAAGTATAGTAACGTACACACTCTCTCTCTCTCTCTCTCTCTCTCTCTCTCTCTCTCTGTCTCCTCTCTCTCTCTGTAGTGTTAAATAAAGGCAGATACAAATATTTCCGTGTTAACTGTTTCCCTGCTTTGAAACCAACAAGCGGAAATGGAAGCCTTGTTATTTTCAATTGTGCATGTGCTTATGAATAAAGTTGAAGAGGCAAATACGTGTTAAGCATAGTGGATACTTCGTAGTGTAGGTTGCCATGTGTACTTGCTCTGCAGCAGCCATATTGTGCCAGTGAAGTAAAGTGGGATTTCAGACCGATCCTCGGGGAGAGGTACCGCTATTTTCTGGGGCTAAGATGCAGACTTGCATTCGCCTCTTATGGAAAGTCCGTTTTTATAGGGTTACTCATAACTGGACATTGTCTCTAATACTACTACTACTACTACTACTACTACTACTACTACTACTACTACTACTACTACTACTACTACTACTACTACTACTACCACTACCACTACCACTACCACTACCACTACCACTACCACTACCACTACCACTACCACTACCACTACCACTACCACTACCACTACCACTACCACTACCACTACCACTACCACTACCACTACCACTACCACTACCACTACCACCACCACTACCACCACCACCACAACCACCACCACCACCACCACCACCACCACGCCGCCGCCGCCGCCGCCGCTACCGCTACCACTACTACTACTACTACTACTGCTACTGCTACTACTACTACTACTACTACTACTACTACTACTACTGCTACTACTACTACTACTACTACTACTACTACTACTACTACTACTACTACTACTACTACTACTACTAATAATAATAATAATAATAATAACAATAACAACAACAATAATAATAATAATAATAATAATAATAATAATAATAATAATAATAATAATAATAATAATAATAATAATAATAATAATAATAATAATAATAATAATAATAATAAATAATAATAATAATAATAATAATAATAATAATAATAATAATAATAATAATAATAATAATAATAATAATAATAATAATAATAATAATAATAATAATAATAATAATAATAATAATAATAATAATAATAATAATAATAATAATAATAATAAGAATAAGAATAATAAGAATATCATCTTTGACGAGCATATTATATTACCTACAAAATACATGTTATTATGACATAGTTACGTTCATCCTCTTCTTTATGATCAGTTTATGAATCTAAAGATCTCTTTTTCAGTTTATCTTCAGATTTGCAATGATCTGAGTCATACAAAATGTCGTGAATGGCTAAGACATCATCACAAGCTGCACTTCTTCCATTCTTAGAATTGCGTAAATCATAACTTTTATTCCTATTTTTGAGAATTAGTCACATCTGTTTGCAATCACAAAAATATATTTTACACAACTAACTATGAAAAACACATGGCAGCAATATGTAATGAAAGTAGGTGCGCAAAGCTTGGTTGACCTCTGCGACACATAACTGCTGATTAGTCATTCTTGAGGCTAAAGAAATAAACAGATCAGGTTGTCGCTCCACCAAACAGTCGAGTAAGGTGTAATATTAGATGTCCTAGTCAGGCGGTTGCATAGGTGTGTTCGTTCGAAAACTAGAGCGTTTAAATAAACGTTGGGGCCGAGGCTACTCAGGAATGTAAGCAAACACGATTTTCAACATGAACGTGTGCTTTTATAAATGGAAGGTCTACATCATTTTAACGCAACTACTATCATGGAAAATTACATTGTTTTGTTGCATCACATTAGAAATAAATATTTTGTTGTTTAATGACGCTGTCAATTGCCAGGATCACATCAGCGTCGCCGGTGTGCCGGAATTTTGTCCCGCAGGAGTTATTTTACATGCCAATAAATCTACTAACATGGAGTTGTCGTTTTTAAGCACACGTAAAAACCATCAGTCTGGGCCGAATTTGAACCCGCCACCTTGGGATCAGTAGGTCAGCGTCTAACCAACTGAGCCACCCAGACCGACAGAGCATCACGTTAGGTCAGTTACATCCCGGGAAATTGTAACCGGAGGTTGAAGCTTGAGATACAGGATTAGCAGGTATACCTCCTTTTTACTTTCTCTACTCATAAGTAGAAGGAAGTATTGTATTCCACCCGAAAATTCCATTTCGAGATTTCACCGGAAATATATGTTTTGAGTCCCCCTGAATAAAAAAAAGCATTTTTAGAAAAAGGTCTGTGTGTGTGTGTGTGTGTGTGTGTGTGTGTGTGTGTGTGTGTGTGTGTGTGTGTGTGTGTGTGTGTGTGTGTGTGTGTCTGTCAGTCTGTCTGTGGACAGCATAAATCAAAAACGAAAGGTCGGTTAAAAACTAAAGTTGGTATTTAAGTTTAATGTCTTTCAGGGATACGACACGAAGATTTTGAAGAAAATAGCCACACCCTAAACTACCCTTTACATGGAAAATTTTTAGAAAATTTTGATTCTCTTGAAAATGGCTCTAACGATTTTGAATAACTCGTAAACCGTAAGAGATAGAAAAAATCTTACTCAACAAGCAATGTAGATCTTGCTAAAATACACAATTTAGGTACCGATACATGTTCTTAGAGCGAACCATTGCGGAGATATTCCTTGTTTAGTGCGTTAGTTTTGGAAAACTTAGAACTTTCCTACAATGGCATATCGCTGTTCATTTTTTTATATGTTAAGTGTGCAAAGAGAACGGAACCTCAAAGCTTTAAAAGATTTGACTATCGCTCAAAGCCTTCTGTATCCTAATATTCCCCTTGCACCTACAAGGAAATAACCTATAAGATAATTTGTACAAATGTTTATCTTAATACGAAGAAGATATAGGAATAAGAGTTTATAAGAATGGTTAGTACAAGAGTAGAGAAAGTCATGTGAGTGCAGCACATCAGATTTTTTATGGATGGAAACGTTTTCTTATTTCCAAAAATAGCAATACGCAAAAATAGCATTTAACATTTGGCTCACCCTGTAGCCCGGATGATAGAACGCCTGTTTACTGTGCAAGGGGTCCCGGGTTCGATTTTCGGCTGGGGTAGGACATTTTTCTCTGGTCAAGATTATTACCTATCCTCCCCAGAGTCGGGAAGTATGAATGAGAGTGTGAATTTAATGTATTGAAACCCTCTGTTAAATGAGTAACATCACTGCCTATAGGGAATACGTTCCACAGGAGAGGCCTCCAATTTGACCATCAGAGTCAAATTCAACATAAATGAAACATTATAAGAATAACATAATTTGTCTCTTTGTAATAATATCGCAATAGCTGCAACGTGAGGTTCGCGCTTGAGAATCAACTATGCGGTTAAACTTCAAGGGTGTACAGGGACTCTAATGACCTGTCTGTCCCTTAAACCCTACTCACTCACTCACTCACTCACTCACTCACTCACTCACTCACTCACTCACTCACTCACTCACTCACTCACTCACTCACTCACTCAGTCACTCACTCACTCATTCACTCACTCACTCAGTCACTCACTCACTCAGTCACTCACTCACTCATTCACTCACTCACTCATTCACTCACTCACTCACTGACTAACTCAGTCACTCACTCAGTCACTCACTCAGTCACTCATTCACTCACTCACTCACTCACTCACTCAGTCACTCACTCACTCATTCACTCACTCACTCAGTCACCCACTCACTCATTCACTCACTCACTCACTGACTAACTCAGTCACTCACTCAGTCACTCACTCAGTCACTCATTCACTCACTCACTCACTCACTCACTCACTCAGTCACTCACTCACTCATTCACTCACTCACTCACTCAGTCACTCACTCACTCAGTCACTCACTCACTCATTCACTCACTCACTCAGTCACTCACTCATTCACTCACTCACTGACTAACTCACTCAGTAACTCACTCACTCAGTCACTCACTCACTCATTCACTCACTCACTCACTCACTCACTCACTCACTCACTCACTCAGTCACTCACTCACTCATTCACTCACTCACTCAGTCACTCACTCACTCATTCACTCACTCACTCACTGACTAACTCAGTCACTCACTCAGTCACTCACTCAGTCACTCATTCACTCACTCACTCACTCACTCACTCATTCACTCATTCACTCATTCACTCACTCACTCACTGACTAACTCACTAACTCACACACTAAATCACTCACTCACACACACTCACTCACTCACACACTCACTCACTCACTCACTCACAGACTAACTCACTCACTCACTCACACACTAACTCACACACTAAATCACTCACACACACTCACTCACTCACTCACTCACTGACTAACTCACTCACTCACTCAGTCACTCACTCACTCAGTCACTCACTCACTCATTCACTCACTCACATACTAACTCACACACTAAATCACTCACTCACTGACACACTCACTCACACACTCACTCATTCACTCACTCACTCACTCACTCACTCATCCACTCACCCACCCACTCACCCACTCACTCACCCACCCACTCACCCACCCACTCACCCACCCACTCACCCACCCACCCACTCACCCACCCACCCACTCACCCACCCACCCACTCACCCACCCACCCACTCACCCACCCACTCACTCGTGAGTGTGGGAGTGTGTAGTGTTTAACGCTCGCTTTTATTACATACGGCACCGCAGGCGGTAACACTGATAATGCATGGGATGAAGATGGAGCACCGGTGGAATGAGATGGCGGGGGAAACCGGAAAACCCCGAGGAAACCCGCCGCAGCTCCGCTTCGTCCACCACGAATCCCACATGGTGTTGCTTGGGATCGAACCCGGACCACTTTGGTGAGAGCTCACTCACTCACTCACTCACTCACTCAAGGGTGTGCAATTGATGTGTTTCATAACAGACACATACATACGAATATACGCTAATTGAAATATTACTTAAGGCATATCACAGCTTAAATACTTTCAAGCAGGAGAGAAATTACTTTTAAGTATTGCTTTAAAACTATACAAGGAAAGAGCAAGAAGTGCTACTTAAACCACTACCATGGTTTTTAACATGCGTTAAACTGCGAATCACAGACACTTTTTAAAAATTCTGAGTGTTACACTCACACGACTTTTTTACTCTTGTACTATCTTTACAAACTCTTATTCCTCTATCATCTTCATGTTAGTCGAGATAAACGTTTGTACAAATTATCTTATTGCTAATTTTCTTATAGGTGCGAGGGAAATATAGGAAGCGATTGTCAAAGCTGGCCACAGTATGAAGGCTTTGAAATTCCGTTCACTTTGCAGGGCCAAGCGATACAAAGGTGAATAACAACGTTCCATTTCTGAAAAGTTTAAGTATTGCAAACTCCCACAAACAACAAGGGGTTTCTCCAAAATGCTTCACTCCACAAAAACTGCATTTGGACACAAATTGTGTGTTTTAAGAAGATCTACATTTTTGCATAGTAAGATTTGGTCTATCTCTTACCGTTTAGCAGTTATACAAAATACTTTCTTTCCCTGATTACCCTCCCCTTATGTAGGACTTACACCCCCTAGGACTTACAAGCCAGTGCCTAAGGTCAGACGTCTGTCGGGGAGCAGAGGGACCTCTGGACCAGAGAGAGTGAAGACCTGGAAGTAGACGGTCAGCCAAGCCAGGTATAATAGTGAGGAAGAGGATGATATGAAATGCAGGCGGAATGGAAGATTGGAAGGATGATAATGGAGCAATTGGCGGAATGAATGGCGGGGGAAAGTGGAAAACCCGGAGAAAACCCGCCCAGACTCCGCTTCGTCCACTACTAATACCACATGCAGGTCCCATCTAGGTGGTAGGCAAGCGGTCTAACCACTCAGCCATTATACTTCCAGACTCAGGGAAGGATGAGAAAAATTCCTACCCCCTAGCCAGGAATCGAACCCGGGACCCCTTGCACAGCAGGCAGGTGCTCTATTAACTGCGATACCGAGCCAGCCCTATGCAAAATGCATTAAGAGTAAACAGGACCACATGAAGCCAGAAAGTTGAAAATTTACGTTTAATTCTCCATAAGAATATATTAATCATGTAGCATTTTAGTCAAAATAGTTGCAGCCATTTTTGAGAAAATCAAAACTTTTCCGTGTAAAGGGTAGTTTAGGGAGGAGGATTCGTTTTTTCGAAATCTTCGAATCCATTCTTGAAAGATATTAAATTTAAATACCAACTTTGATTTTTAACCGATATATACTGTTCACACACACACACACACACACACACACACACACACACACACACACACACACACACACACACGCACGCGCGCGCGCACACACGGACCTTTTTAAGAAATACTTCTTTTGGACTCAGGTCAAACTAAACATGGAATTTTTAGTTGCAGTACGATACTTCCCCTACTTACTATACGTAGTAAAGAAAGTAACATTATAGAAGCAAGAAATACATTTTAAGTTTAAGACGCGTATATCTGCCAGTTTACGCTTCAAATTCAGGCGTTGTGAAGAATAAATGGGCCTGTTGTGTTGGGATACATAGAAGTTGAGTTTTTCTTTACGGATCCTCTTTAAGTGGCATGATTGTCAACCTCCTATTCTACATTGGACGTGCTCGGAGATCTCTTTACTAGAACTTGAAGTTCTTTCGCGTGCGCAAATCTACGACAAGGGACTTTCCTCTCGGAGGAAGCCATGCAATGGATTTCTACACTCGATAAAATCCACCGACCTCCGTTAGGTTTGAACACGTGATCTCGGTTTTGTGATGAGGACCACCGTTTCCTATCGTTATACGATTATAGTGATTTATTCCCCAGATGCAACAAATTTGAGAACGTTTTCCTATGATGACAGCTCCGATGTTTACAGTGATCCCCGATTAGCCTGAAATCCGTAAAGGGTAGAAAAGATAAAAACTCAAAAATAAAACTAAGACAATGAGGGACAGTTTCCTTTTTCTCATCTCTATTCTGATTTCTTCCCATTAACACGCCAATGAGAAACTTGTAATAACGTCATCTGTTGATTAACATCTGTGTTTCTTGTTCCCCCCCCCCCCTTTTTTTTTTTGCCACAGAATATCGGAAGTAGAGAAACCATTAGGGAAAGGATCAAACTCTGATTTGCCTACATAGAAAATGTTTGTTGTTGCAACAACGTGATTGATGAACGCCAAGGTAGTGTGAGCGTTGGGGTCAACCCATTCCGCACGCACAGTTTCCACCCTCAGGGACAATCCTACCACTACTCCAGCTGCAAATTTCCCAGCCCGCTGTGATAACTATCCTGCAGTTCCCCTCAGGGGCGGTTTGATATTTCCACCTTCCCCAAGCTGGAGGTGGCCGCCTCTCTTTCTCACACGTACACAGAGACTATATATGTCCCCTTACAGTCACAACCAAATGACATAGTCATTCTCTACAGGGAACTGGTATTCATTTTCCTATGCCCAACAAAACTCAGTACTTAATTAATGTGTGCGGGAATTTGTAGTTGATATGTAACAGCCACGTGGCTTTTACTACCCATTACCATTTCATAAACATTGACTTGTTGTGGTTAACAGGAAGCGAAGGAGGATTTCCAACGCGCACAGCCGCCTATTAGCCTCCCGGAAATCTCTAGGACGAAAGGACGAACAGAGGGACACAATAGTGGCTAGATTTGGGACGGCAGCTCGGACACAGCTCGGACACACATTCTGAGGCCGGCGCGACCCTCTACAAGTCTAGCTCTTTCCACGGAGAGGCCTTTCTTAGGGCCCATCCCATACGGAAAATCAAATCAGACAGCTCCGCAAAAACTACAGCGCCTTATTCCCGTCTGCTGCTCACTCGCATACTTTGGCTCTGAAACATGATAAAGAAATGAAACAATAGGAAATAAGGGACCAAAAACTTTAGGACATTATATACTCCACCCTAGCATGAGACTACAAAATAAGAAAAACAGCGAAAAAAAAAAAAAAAAAAGAGAGACCAAAGATCAGAGTAGCCAGCCTAACGGTAATCAAACCCGCGACCTCCCAAATGCAAGCCTCACATGTTATCACGGTACCATTTCGCACGGTAAGGTTCAATATGAAGTGCTGTCTTGCAGAATAGGTAATACCTAAACCGAGCCAGAACTCGCAGTTAGCCATCGAGTGAGGGAGCGGGTTAGCAAGTGTATTTTTGGTGCGACAGAAAGTGCTGTGCTTCAAGCGAGGTTGTGACAACTGCTGTGACTTGCAGTGAGTTCTGCTACTGCAGAAGAAATTGCAGAAGTCTTTTGTTCGATTCCCCATCGGAAGAACCATACGGAGGAAGAGAGTTTGTTGTGGGTATTTCATTGTGCCGTAATGTCGTCTTCTTTCCTTCACCACTTCATCGTGTTTTCCTGTATAACTCTGAATATTCCACGTGCCAAATTTCATAGTCCGTGTTTGTAGCCATTTTCGTGGCCCAGATTTCCATCCGACTTTACTTCCTTTCTGAGAAAACGTAGCAAGGGTTGTCTTATAGTACGGGCTGCCAGCCCTGAAACAAACCCCCAACTCGGAGGACCATACCAGAGCCTCTTCTGTCGGTTTTCGAGATTCTTGTTGGGCCTTCACGGCTACCGTAGTGGTTCGGAGCACACAAGGTCTCCACCGTACCTCACCCTAGCAAGCACTTCTCTACTGTCTGGTTCTGAGTTCTACACGCCACAGGCAAGAGCTGATTCAACCTCCGACTGAAGGAGGGGATTGGGGAATAGCCGATAATTACGTAGGCGTCTCCAAAGGGACAAGTTTGGACATCGCTGGTATAAAAGTTATGGTTTCTTTTCTCTGAAGTTGTGCACAGTTCACACTGCCGCCGCACGTCGATCAGACCGACGGTGTGTGCCCGACGTTTAAATGCCACGTCCAAGTACAGCTACTGGAGTGAAAAATGCCGGACTATTACGTCTTAAAATGTTAGCTTTCAGAAAAAAAATTCACAATAAATGTAATTTTAAAGATAGAATAAATATCTAAAAACGAATTTTACCAAATTGATTTCTGTTCGATATTATATTAATTAGAACAATTATTAAAGAGCAAATAAATATCTAGCGCGTATTTTGTTTCAACGAGGAATAATAGTTTGTTATTGTAATTTGAGATGAAATATCATATATTTCTATTGAAATAACGCGAATGACATTTCGCACCGTTAAATATGTATTCAATTAAAAGTGAAATAATAAGCATACCTTCAAAATATGCTAAAAAATGCAAAATATAACTCACCAGTATCGATGACTTCAGTGTGGTTGCATCATGAATAGGAATTCTTCAATAATTGTGGTGCTAGTTTTCCAGCAATAGTTTTAGCTCTGTATCGGGTTTCTAATATTTCTCAGTTTACATATGTGCACATAAAACTAATTATAATAATAGTTTCTGATATCATAAGATAACAAGTAACACACTAATTAAAAAAATTAATTTCACATCACACAATTAAGCACTTCTAGCCGCAAAAAGACACTAAACTAAATTTAATACACAAATAATGGTTCCATTTAGCCGCAAATCATTAATTTGGTATTTATATTTAGCACTTGTGTAGATTAATGTGCTTAAGATCTAATCCTTTTTCACGTTTTACGCCCACTGTAAGCGATCTTTTTCACTGCCCCGGCGTATAACACACACTACACTGATGTTCCTACTTCTTTGGCAATAATTTCACACCATATGATGCAGAAGAATTATTAACTGTATCTTTGACTATTTTACCTCCTTTTGGGAATCACTGAGAGCTTACAGTTTCAATTAACAAATAATAACATTTAAATCGGCAGGCCTCTTTTTTGCATCGGGTGTCCCCGGAGTTGTCTCAGGTACAGAATCCTCACTGTCACTAAGAGTACTTGCATCCACGTGACACGCATCATAATATGCCACAATTTTATCCTCATCCCTTCCTAGCACAAAAACATTGCGAGGGCAACTAGGCATGTTCACTTTTATGCAGTAAAAGCCGAGCCAGGGTTAGAAAAGTGGCCTTCAAATAACAATCAATGACATAAAGCGCAACCCTATAGAATGTTTCAAAAATAGGTTTACAGCCTCAAAAACATTGCGTCGAGAAGGTTGACGCTGGTAGACTTCAAGCCCTGTAATACGGTCGACTAGATCGACGGGCGGCGTTTTTGGGCGGGAATTCTTTAAAGAGGCGCGGCAGCAAGAGGGTTAAGGAGATCCACATTGTATATTTAGTAAGCCTTTGTTGTCTCTTACTGTTTACTATTTATTCAAAAATCATCCAGAAGGAGCAGGTCCTCTGATGAAATTACCAGAAAATTCAAGGTATGACATAAAAACTGCCATGGAATCGCCTGTTTGTGCCACTGGATACTGAATGTCTGAGTTCTACACGCCACAGGCAAGGGCTGATTCACCCTGAAGGAGGGGATTGAGGAATAGCCACTAATTACGTAGGCGTCTCCTAAAAGACAAAGTTGGACATCGCTGGTACAGAAGTTATGGTTTCTTTTCTCTGAAGTTGTGCACAGTTCACAATGCCAAATAGCCAACGTATTATCTTTCTTAAACAAATAAATTTGAAATAGGGGTATTGTGCCTAAAATGAAAAGAGGAAGTTCCAAGTAACAAAGCTGCACAAGAGACTAAAAGTACTAGTTTTTTGAGAATTTTCGCCATCCAGTTCTACCGTTAAATAAACCATTTTCTAAGTAGAACAATGCTAATATAGAGCATTAAACAGAGAAGTCACTAATCCCATCACACTTGCACTTGAGACAAAAACACTCAAACTACTGTTGCCCTTGATTAATTTGCTGGCTTGAGGACTGCATGGTAGAATGTCAGTTTGACTTTAAACCACGGAGCGGAAAGGCTCAGGCGATAAGAATGTGAACCACATTGGGGAGGTCATGGATTCGATCCCCGTGACCAACCTTCCTGACCCATGGGGTTTTCGGAGATTTCTCTGGCTCGTCAGGCGAATGCTCAGGATTTCTATATCCTCCGAACTTTCTGTAGCTCCATTTCCTTGCACTAACCATTTCATTTCACCCTTCATCTCGTCGTGTTTCTTTCAGGGCTGGAAGTATCGGCGAGCCTCGCGGCAGCAGCATGGCAGCGGAAACAAGTCTTTCTGGAAATCTCCCAGATTCCAGAGGGCTACATCTTCCAGCAAGACGGGCTCCCGTTCTAGCTTTAAACCATAATTTTTTCGAGATGGTGGATTCCTCGTGGTGGTTCTATTCCATGGAAACTTAAACTCTGCTAACGAATAACAGTCATGAGCTTGTTCTTGTGGCGTGAATAGAGATATTTTGGAAACCAATCTGTGTACACGGAGTAATAGAAATAATAGGTTTGGCACCTTCAAGACATAAAAGCTTCATGAGTTTGTCGACATTTTAGTGCACACTGGCCACATGTAACTTTCATGGATGTCTAGCTATTCCATTTCTTTATTGGTAGGTTTCATTTCGTACACCCTGTATATAAGGTATAAACTGGAAGGTATGAGACAAATGAAATTGTTCATGCAACTAAATAAGTTAGAAAAGAAGTGAAAAAGTAATGTAACATTAAAACTTTTAGTCGATGAGTGATACTTTACAGGAATAGCTGACTATTTTTGTGTTTGTAAAATTTTGCTTTCTAACTATGGTACCTGGTTTACTTTTAAAACTATACCAAAATCATAATCTCGCGTTTCCTTTGAATATATTAGACGCTAGGTAAATACTGATATACACATCTATTCTCTCAGCTGGGGATGAACAGATTTTTCCCCCCATGACATGTTGGTCTCAATGAAAGCCTGCGTTGCTGGCAAAACAAATTCTTCTTTGTCGGTCTGAGTTTGCGTTATGCCGCCAGCATATTTGACAGCGATACCTCCAGTTTGACATGCGACGTATATGACGCATATTTGCTCTTCCTGCATGCAGTCTTGCCATGGATACGTTTTGGACAGATGTCCTCTCTTTGACATTCTGTATGTACATTATTCCCTAATGATCTAGTTGTCGACGGGCCCTTAAACCCTATACATATATATACACTCATTCACTCACTCTCTCTCTCTCTCTCTCTGTAATGTACACCTATGGAAAAAATGAGTCATGTTTGGAACGTCATGCTACTTTAACGGCACAGAACAACTAGACGAATGTCAAATAACCTGCATCTTTCAACAAGTAGGTATGTCTGTCGGTCTATCTGTCATGTGCATGGGTCTGTCCGTCTGTCTGTCTGTCTGTCTGTGTGTATGTGTGTCTGTGTATGTATGCATGTATGCATGTAGGTAGGCGGGCAGGTAGACAGGCAGATAGGCAGGCAGCAGGTAGGCAGGTAAGTAGGTATGCATGTATGTATGCACGTATGTGTGTATGTATGTGTATATTCATAGGTTCCAGACATGGTTCATTTTTATGCCAACGAGGGTACATTACAATAATTACACATTAGAACCTGTTTGTCAACCACTAAGATCCCTCCGATTTAAACTATTTTTCTCAGGTAAACATCGTAATCACCATTTTACTAAACTACGGCACAACAAAAGTTACAATATATAGGGCGAGCCTTCACATCCTGCGGATTGGTACCTGTGCAACTCTGAATTTTACAAACTATGGCAAATGCAGGTGCTAATACCGCGTTCACCTGACAGCTGATTAATGTTACGGTGGTGCTCGCTGTTAGCCTGCTCCAGTAGCGCATTGGTTAATATGCTGGAAAGTCGCATCACAGGCCGGAGGTTCAAATCAGTTCTTTCCAAATGCACTAGAAACTGGATCTGTCTATAAATACGAAGCTCCAGCCATTTTCTAGTTTGCATGTACCCCGTGGACCCTTTTTTTGTAGTGTTTAACGCTCGCTTTTACTACCACAGTACCGCAGGCAGTGACACTGATGATGCATGGAATGAAGATGGAGCACCGGTGGAATGATGAGGCTGGGGAAACCGGAGAACCCGGAGGAAACCCACCCCAGCGCCGCTTCGTCCACCACGAATCCAATATACGGTTGCCTGGGATCGAACCTGGGCCACTTTGGTGAGAAGCGAATGGTCTAACCACTCGGCTACGGCGCGGCCACCCCGAGGAGCCCTCTCCCTCAAAAAAGGATAAAAAAGGAAAATATAGTCATTTCCGGAACGCATACATACATATATACGTGCGTACATACATACAGACAGACAGACATACATACACACATAAATGACAAACATCCCTACTGTTGAAAACTGCAAGTTATTTGGTACTCGTGGAGTTGTTCTATGCTGTTAGGTAGCCTGGACTTCCAGACATGACTCATTGTTTTTGTTGTCCCCGGGTGTGCATACTGAATTTCGTATACTCTCAGAACAATTTAATGACTTTCTTTTTTATGAAAGAATAGCTTTCAATGGTACAGTATTATGTAATGATGAATTATGTTTGCAAGTTATAACTACAATGTTATAATGCATTTATTTAGAATGTTCATTAAAGCATATTCTAACAGGTAACAATTCATGTTTTCATGACATTTACATAATTAAGCTAAGTGAAACGAGTTTGCACTCCAAACTACCAGTTCTCGTTAAATTTACTAACGTAAGCAGTACGTACCTTGGGCTAACAGTATTTGAACCTGGGAACCTCCGCATTGAAGGCCAACGCGCGACCTGTTGCGGCCTAAATACGACGCTATACAGTGGACAGTGTTTACGGCACAGCCTGTAAAACGCATAACTTCTCAACTTCTCAAGCCGCAGGATGAGAAGACTCACAACGTATAAGATGAACTTAGATTAACAATAATTTGCTTGCTATGCCCTTTAATGCAGATCTCGGTTATTTCAATTAAAGAAGGGATCGGTTTCGCAACTGTTCAATGTGGTACAACTCGGTTTTTATCGAGATCGATAATTATATCGATTATAATTTTCTCTCGGCACAACTCAAGACTAACTGCTGCCACCAAATTCAAATGTAGGCAGTGTTGAGCATTTGGTCAATTGCTTTGCGATTTTCGTTGATTTTGCGTTTTTGGCCAAGTTTATAACATTTCGCAAACGCTTAGCAATTTTGTGCTTTTGAAAACCAGTTGCTACTAAGTATTAGTATATTAGGAGCTGAATTGAACCACACTGTCTCGCTGATCCACGTTTTATTTGCTCAGTCTTGCTGACCCTGACATTTCTCAAGAGAGGGAGACATTACGTTGCCAGTTTTTAAAGGAAATTTCAAGCATACGTATTTTATACGTATTTTAAAAATTTCAAACATTTGCTGATCGCATCCCTGCTTCGTAAATGCACTGGACGGTTTGCTATATCTGATCACAGGATAGTGCAATGTTGCCACAATTTTTATACCATTTATGTTAACTGAAACTGGCTCTTAAACAACTTACATTTTAATTGCTTGGGAAGATTCCGCTATACTGGTAAATATTAATCTTTTCGCCCTCATCACCAGTCTCTGTGGACGCCACCTTGATTGAATGAAATTTTCAGTTCCTCCACATGTCGCCAGCTTCTCTTGGTTGTCTCAGTAGTTCCCAGGTGTGACCCACGACACTTTTCCATTTATTCAGTCACTTGTTCAACATCAGGATACGGAGCATTTTTATATGTTCTGCACATAAACATTTGCTTATGCCTGTGAGCGAGCCTGATGTCAGTGTGACTGTGAGCAGGAGCAACGGTGCATATTTCATGACTGTATAAACATGAGTTGTACAATTTTAAAATTTGAATGAGTCTTGCTTTGTTTATTTCTGCGGACACTCCAGGTATGTATCCTCTTCAAAAACTACTAGTACACGTTTTTTCAGTCGTTTATCTTCGCTTCTTTGTGGAATTGTACCGATTGTTATGGTGCATTGTCCATACTATTTAGCAAATCTCTCCACAAATGTAGATTGCGCAATCGACAGAGAATACTAGCTTAACAAATTAAGTCATCGATAGACATAAACATGGTTAAACAGTAGTGTAAAACAATAATTTGAAACAAAGATCCAGAGCAACAAGAATACAAATTCATATAAGGCCACTTTAAGAGGTGGAGTACACATGATTCTTCAGAATTTGTATAGAGCCTTTTAATGCCACAGACAAAATTGTATACAAGCTGTTTGTGGGTGGGAAATTGCTGGCTAAAATCCACAACCTGTTTTGGGATTGTTCCACGACTGCCAGTTATTTGGCCCACGACAATGAAGGTGTTGGTTTTATATTTATCTTTAAAATATGTTATGGTATGGATATATATATTCTATTCTCTCGAGGTCAACCGAGGCTTGTTGTTCCAAATCCACTTCGAATTGTACTGTGGGGTCAATAATATGGCGTGTTTGTTCGGTTCTATCATTAGCAATATACTAGTTCTTGTACAGTCGGCGAGAAATAACCTGGCAGAGCTACCTTATTCACTTACCTGCGAACAAGACTAACCCCATCTCATCCAATCGTGCTACAAACATACCGTGCAACGATTAGTCAATTGGACAAGAGATAGCTCCTCGTTTGTACGTGAGTAAGTCAGATAGCTGTCAGTTGCCAAGTTAGCTGTCGCAGACTTTAGTACTCCCATCAGCAGCGATGCAATGGACCTCTACGTTGAATATGTCCATGCAGTGCCCTCACTGGAGCAATATTGCCTTGCAGCTTAATAACAACTCAGAATACGGGACTTCCATAAATACCTAATCCTTTGACTTCTTTGGAAGAACACAACACATATTATGAAGTGTCTTTAGGTAGTTGTAGTTTCGAGTTTGCATACATGTTAGGCAGAAGAGATTCCTGAAACCAGCTTTTGAGTGTGTTTCCATTCATTAGTTCGTGATAGTCACGAGTTTTCTTTAATGTGAATAAGGTCATTTCTCCTGGAAGAAAATAACATGGACCACCGGCAAGAAGCAGAATCAGTTATTTACGTTCTCAAATGGAACTTTTATTGTCCCTGTAAGAGTTTCATCCGCCCGTTGCTTTGTTTTACTGTGTCCTGCATTTATCCACGTTTCATTAAATCGTACCACTCCTTCGGGATTGCCTTTTAGAATTTCTCGCCAACATTTCCATGCTCTGCAACAATGTCACTTGTTTTCATCGCAGGGGATTTTTGAAATGAAAAACCAAGTTCCTTCAGTGAACACATCAGCTTCTTACAAGTAGAACTTTCCTTCAACATGTACACATGCTGCCTGAGCCCATCCTTTTCAAGTGCATCAAGTGAAGTTTTAAGGCTGGTTTCTAGTCCCTGTTTCCCAGAAGTACGCAGAACTGCAGACGACGTATCAAAATTAGAGGCACTTTTCCTTCGCCGCACCCTTCACGGTGGGTTTTTCACCTCCAATTTGTCTCGTCATTTTGGTAATAGGAGAAAATCGTATCATTGTACCATTCTTTCTCAAAGAACTTACAAAGCCTGAAATAAATCCACGGCTTTGGCTCTTAAAAAGTGCGATTGTTTTCTCGGATTCTGTGAGACACTAGCCATAGTATTATAATGAGCATAGTAATAAAACTTACAGAGACTAAAATGGTAATTCACCCACGCACAAAATAGCAAACAAACTTCAACTACTCAGAAACCAAAAGCACCTGTGGTCAAGTGGTCCTTTCTAAACGGTGCCGAGAACAGGATACTAGATTTGGAAGCCGCGCTTAATAGCGAGACTGGTGTTAGCAGATACTTGAACATGCCGTGCGCTTGTCGCTCTGGATATTATTTTAAAGTTAATTTATACGTAGTACAGTTTCATTCTTTAGATAATTTTGAGAATCTGTATCTTGATAATGTTAATCATCTACACCTCTCCACAACATCAATCCGTAAAAACGGTTGAAATGTAGGCACAGACGCCCCCAAATGTTCTCCTACGGACGAGGGAGTGCAGGCGAAACGGGCGAAAATGTTTCGTATGAACTAGTTACACCTAGTCCAGGGATGGCGTTACACGAGTTATTAGCTTCTGTATGCAGTCGTCTGATGTGCGGAGAGCTGGATGGGGGGGGGGGGGACAGGAAACTTAGTACTTTATTATATGCAGGGTGTCCCAAAAAACACTGACAATGCTTAGCATGTTGTTCGGGGTGGCAAACTGATGGGTCCGAAAATGCACGGTTTGGACGCTGTAGCGCATCGAAGTGTGAGATGTATGTATGTATGTTCACATCACGTCAATAACACCAACATTAACCTGTCTACATTACAAATGGGCTTTGAACTGTGTACCTAGTGCGTAATTGCAGAGCCTATATCGGCGGTGGTGAGTCTCATGCACATGACCCACTAAGTGCGGTTGTCTTTGAAGATTTTCAATCGCTCCGTGGACTCGAGCAATAAGGTCATCCGCTGACGTTACAGGACTGTCATACACCACACTCCGCATACAACTCAACACAAAATAGTCGAGTGGTGTCAGATCTGGCGACCGTGCTGGCCATGCAACTGATCCACCTCTACCAATCCATCGACATTGAGGTGATTCCACACATTTACATAAGTGTGCTGGAGCTTAAGTTGGCAATTTAAACAGTTGTGTACTGGTACATGTCGCACTGCTGTTAAAAACATTACTGTACTGGAAACTACACAAGTAACGAAGAGGATCTGCACCAAGGACTCTATGAAGGAATTTAGCGCATGCTTAGGAATGTTATTCTGCTTAGGTCGTTCATCCCAGTACACAGATGGCTAAAGGGTTGCATACCTTCCATATTAAGGTACCAAAACGAATGTTAACAAACTGTCACAGCCGTTCGTTCTGAAACTTCGATGCTCTCCAGCGTCCAAACCGTTCATTTCCGGACAGGAGTTCCTTTCTGAAAATCAATCAGTTTGTCATCCCGCACAACATAGTAAGCGTTGTCGGTGTTTTTTTGGGACACCCAGTATTTAAAACTATCCAATTGTAAGACTTCTCCACGTTCTTTCCTGCACATATTTAAACAAGTAATGTTTTTTTCTTTTTGTAGTAGCATTAATGGTGTATAAAACATGTTTAAACAACTATTTAAATAAATATAACACATATAAAGCGGAGCTCGGATAATTCGAACGTTTATGATTCGAAACCATTAATTCTAAGATTTTTCTTGGTCCCTTGAATTGTGTATTATAGCAAAGTAAAATATACATAAAATAAAAATAATAAAATAAAAAATAAATAAAAATAAAAAAATAAAACGAAAACAATCACGTATAACTCGATTTTCATTTTTCTTTAGTTGATGCTTTAGTTCAGGAAGTCAGTCGAAAATGAATCTAAAGGCGGAAATTTTATGATAACTTCGTCCATGTGTTTCTGCAAAAGAGGGTATATCTCCGGGGTTGCTTGTTTCGTCGGAATGCAGTTGGAATGCATTAGGAAAAGGGGGAAGGTTGTAGAATAGCTTTCCTAACTGCCGGTCTTGATCTTCTATACCTACTCCCACATCCCCTTGTATAAAACACGTGCGCCTTTAGTTGTCATTTGAGCCTCCTACTGTTCAGTGTGTGGCAGACCAATGTCTCTTAGTAAACCACCTATCCATTTAACTTTTGCGGAAAAAGTCGTCGTCTTTCTAGAAGTTGAAAAGGTTTGAAGAAAAAATATGGCATAGCGAAAGAATATGGCATATCACAGAACACTTTGTCAGATGAAAAGAGCTGAAAAAGGGTACGACAAGCGGAAATTTTGATGTCGACGAGTGCGTGTTAATGAGAAATGGATATACCGGATGAGTCCTCTCATCCTGCGGATTGAGAAGTTATGCAATCCGTCGCGGTACTGGCTGTACCATAAACGCTGTCCACTGCATTGCGTCGAATCAATTTGGGTCGAAATTGCTGCTTTGCACTGCGACGAGTGAAGTGACTTACTTTTGTATCGCAGAAGTGTGCGCGTTTGCCTTCAGTGGTGAAGGTTCCAGGTTCAAACACTGCCTCTTGCAGATATTTTTGACGTTTAGTAAATTTTATTACAATTGATAGCTTGGAATGGAAGTGTCGTGTCACTTAATTTGTTGAATTATGTGAATTTCATGAAAATACAATTTGTTACTTGTCAGAATATGCGTTAATGAACATCATAAATAAATGCAGAACAACATTGTCACTATCAGTTACAAACATAAGGCATCATAGCATAATATTTTACTAGTTAAAATTCGTCTTTCATACAAAAGAAAGCCAATAAATAGTTCTGAGAGTTTAAAAAATGCAGTAAGCACATACAAACTAGATAGTGGCTGGCAGTTCGTATTTATGGGCAAATCCACTTTCTTGTGTGTTTCGAAGGACCTTACCGACCTTTACCATGACTTTTCAGCATGTTTACCGTTGCGCAAACAAGGAGTACCACCATAGGCCCAGCGGGATGGTGAATGGGGTGTCACCACCTGCATTTCCCATCGTATGTAAAATACAGAGTTGCCTACTTAGCAATCCGCAGGATAAAATGAATATGACTTTTCTTTGAAGCGCAATCACGCAAAACCTACCAAAAGTATCAATATGGGACACTGACCAATCGAAGCGGAGACGTCCGTAGATGGTTCTAGGTTACTTAATTTTTGGACTGCATAGACGCTTTGTCATTAGCAGGTTATTTGAATACATATGATGCTCATCCTCTAATTTTTAAACCTGTTTTCATATTCCTTTTGGGGGCACACTAGCCGAAGGAATTCGAATAGCTGCGATCTTTAGAGCGATACGCAATGCACTGGTCATCCATTCGTCGTGAGTTCCAGTTCCAGCCAATTCAGACAAATTGCCTGTGGTATTGGAAGGGGAGGGCCCAGGTTAAATAATCATGTTTTTGTTAAATGTTTAGTCATTGACTTATAGGCTAAAATTAACGCCCAGCGAAGCGAGCGGTGACGGCTTGTCTATATATAACGAAAATGGCTTTCCTTTGAGGCGCAATCACGCAAAAACTGCTGAAGGTATTTCTATGGGACTATGACCACTCGAGGCGGCAACGTGCATACATGGTTATCAGCCACTTATTTTCTGTGTTCGATAGACGCTTTGCTATTTTATTAAATTTACTTATTTAGACATTTTATCCGTCCATATATGCTATTCTTCCTCTATTTCGTAAATTAATTTTTATGTCTCTTTCGGAGAATCCTCAGCCGAAGCGATTCTAATAACCGTGGTTGTTACAGCGTTACGCAATGGACTGGTCATCCATTTGAAACCAAACATCGCTAGTTCGGATCCCAGCTACTGCAATCAAATGTGCCTGTGGTAAAGGAAAGGGAGAGTCCAAGTAAAATAATTGGTGTAGTGGCACGCTTGGAAGCTGACGGGGTTATATTTCACTGCAATTGCATGGATTTATGTTCTTCTTAAACAAAAAATACAGAATTATTAAATACTTTAATATATTTACAATATGAGACGAGTTTAGCGTTCCAGAATGACCTTCTTTTTCCACTGGGTACATAGAGATGGCGATAAAAGCCTGGGGTGATACATCCGTGAGTGTAATATACTGTGTATAAAAGGTCTTTGGGTCATACCGTGTGCCCCATTACCACACTCTGAAATATTAACTTTTTCTAGAAGGTTCTAGAAGCAGCTCCATAGGTGAAGATTACTTTCTCAGTATATAGGTGTGCGTCTACACAATCCTATATTTAAAGGACATAGCTAATTAGATAAGAATCTAGTGAGTTCCATGCATATCAACAAATAGAAAAATAAATGCGTGATTGTAAGTGAGTTTGAATGACATTTCAGATGCGTTGTCTCAAAGTTTGGAATTAGCTATTTCTGGAGCAAAACTGCTAGACCATTTTCAACGTTCCTAATAAGATATGTTAGTCAACAGCAGAATAAACACAAATTGAACTGTGTTTGAAATTATATTTATGAATATGTTTGGTTATATCTAACGTAATAAATTGTCTCGAAGCAAATTTATCTATAGGTTTTGCCCTTGAAGATATAACGTTTAGGAGAATCTTCTTCGATTTTTAATTTTTCTGCAACGTATAGTAAAGTAGGGGAGGTGTTGCATCCCACGCAAAAATTCGATATCGAAATTTTACAAAAATACACATTTTATGTCATTCTTGATCCTAAAGGATTTATTTTAGATGAACAGCACAACTAAAATGAAAAGTCGGTTCAACCCCAAACTTCGTATCTAAGTTCAGCGTCTCCCAAGGATGAGATACGAGGAGTTTTCAAGAAATTTGACCCACTCCTTTATGTGCAAAATTTTTCGAAAATGCTGATTTTCTCACAAATTGCTAACGATTTTGATTAAAGTGCCATACGTTTAATTACTTTATTTATTAAATTTTCTGGGAACCTCCTCAGGAATCCTCTTCATTCTGGATGACTTTTGCATAGGTAACTGGTAAACCGTAAGAGATAGCCAAAATTTTACTGCACAGAATAGGCATCGTTAAGACATAAAATGTATGTCAAATGCTTCTTTATTATAGAGTGAACCATTTCCGAGATATTCTTTGTTATTTGTTTGAACTTTCCAATACTTACACTTTTTCAAATAGGAAGTAGTTATTCCTTTTTATGGCCTGGACGTGCAAACAGAATGGAATGTCAAATCCATCACATAGCTACCAGCTCTTAAAATATGTAACTATCACTTAAGCCTATTGTACTCCCAGATTTTCATTTTACCTACAAGGAAATATCTAAGGAAACCATTTCCAAAAATGTTTAACTCTATTAACATGAAGCAGACAGAAGAGTAAGCGTTCGTAAGAATAATTCGTACAATAATGAACTAAGAAACTCATGTGAATGTGACACATCACATTTCTTTATTTGGGATTAAAGGCTTTCTCGTGAAGGTTTAGTTATAAAAGCAGGTTGGAATTTATAAGTGCCAACATGTATCAGATTTCAAATAAACCGTTGCATTTACAGTAAAACATGAAGTGCAAACTAATCGTAGTCAACTAGAGGTACTCTTGAGCAGTTGGCTTCAAATTGGCTACACTTAACTCCTTATCGGGATAAAGAGGTTAGATAACAGCAGCCAAAGTTCACTGACGCCAGGTAAAAAACTATCTGATAAGTGCTGTCTGCAAACGCCATTAGATTTGAGCTGTCCCATCCCCCCCCCCCCCCCCCCCCCCGCAAATACGTCGTCCAGATTATATGACCCGGCTCACAGCTTTTGGACCAGTTCTACCCTTTTTACTCTAAACGCATCAAGTAAATGTACCTTTCCTTAACTACGCAAAAAGATGATGTTGATGATGATGATGATGATGATGATAATAATAATAATAATAATAATAATAATAATAATAATAATAATAATAATAATAATAATAATAATAATAATAATAATAATAATAATAATAATAATAATAATAATAATAATAATAATAATAATGATAATAATAATAATAATAATAATAATAATAATAATAATAATAATAATAATAATAATAATAATAAAATACAACAATAACATTGATAGGAAACGAACAAATGCCAATGAAACATTACGTACCCTCATGCTTGCACTTTACAATCTGTAATTCGTAATGTTTGACTACAGTGCCATATACAGGAGTGAGTGTATTCCCTGGAAAATAAAGATCCTGTAAGTAAAGTGAGACGTTTTCGGTTGTTTATACAGTTATTGTCTATTATCACGGACTACACATGCTAGTTCAATTGCCTCTCACCCCACGCCTTCGCTGAGAGGAAAAACACACCACTGCCCTCTCTATGGATAGAATCACGCCGTGGACTTCTACAACTATTTTTGCACACGAAGGGTTATCTAGGGCCACCTGATATTTAAATTAAAAAGAGCCGTTGACATTGGGAAAGCTTGTCTAACGTCTTTTGAAATCAGTATTTGTTCTCCGTTATTTGTTTGATTTTCGTTTCTGCATATAATTTTCATCATTTTAATTAAATGTTTTGGAATTCCTTTTTCTCTAGTTATTTCCCTAATTTTAATTTAGACAATTTATCAAAAGAATTTTTTTTTTGTGTATAAACAGGACGTGTGTTTCTAAATTAAATGTTTTTGACTTTTAGTTATTTGCTTGAGAGAGAAGACATTCTCTAGGCAACTTCGTCCTTTACTAAATCTTGTCGGTTGTTCCATTAAAAGTGTTTCCACTATTTTTAGCAAGCTACTATGTATTTATGATCTTAGTATACGTTTTGTATGCTGAGCAAAGTAGGCAAATTCCTGTGTAATTTTCAGACCTTCTTCTATCACGTTTTTAAAATATTTATATGATTTCTCCTATATTCCATTCTGCAGGATTCTTACTTGTGTTCAACATTTATTACATAGTTTTAATTTTGGTGTTAATTGCATTCTTCGTTTTTTGTGTTATAGTTTACATAGACACACACATGCGTGCCTTTTTATCTATTTGTCCTGAGAATATGAATTTCGTTTGAATTTTCAACTTGAAGACTACACAGAAAGAACATTCTAAGGCAGAAAAACTTATTTCTTAGGTATTGGTTTTTCAGGGTTTATAAGCAAATTGCATTTTACATACTGTCTGTTCTCTTCGCCAGCTCATGGACTAAGGCGAATGAAGAGCAGGGGAGCCATTCCACGCAGTGTAACCTGAGTTTTTTAAGCTTCGGCCTAAACGTTGCTTTGCTGGTCACGTTGCCCACTTACCTCCAATATTATTCGCGCTATGTTTACTCGCTGCTAATTTCTCTTAATTTCAGTTGTAAAATCATACTTGTCACTATTTTTATGTAGGAGGTAATGAAAAAATCTGATGTGTTGCACTTACATGACTTTCTCTACTCTTGTGCTAGCCATTTCTACAAACTCTTATTCTTCTACCTCCTTGGTGTTAGCTGAGATAATCATTTTCAGAAATTATCTTATTGCTTGTTTGTTTTTTTTTTTTTTTTTTTGTTTTTTTTTTTTTTTGTTTTTTTTTTTTTTTTTTTTTTTTGCACGTGCAATGGGAATATGGGAATACAGTAGGCTTTGAGCGAGAGTCAAATCTTTTAAGACTTTCAAATTACGTTCTCTTTGCACGGTTAACATATCAAAAGATGAATAGCGATGTTCCATTTCACAGAAATATAAATTCTCCAAAACTTACACAAATAAGAAGGAACATCTACGAAATGCTTCACTCTACAAAAAATTTATTTGGACCCAAATTGTGTTTTAGGAAGATCTACATTTTTGCCTAGTAAGATTTGGTCTATCTTACGGTTTACCAGCTATGCAAACGTCATCCAAAGTAAATAGTAGTTTATGGGCTATAGCCAGAATATTTAAGATATACATTTCATTTGTCATAAGAATATATGAAACATATGGTATTTTAATCAAAATCGTTTGAGCCATTTTGAAGAAAATAAAAATTTTCGAAAAGTTTTCTATGTAAACTGTAGTTTAGATTGGAGAAGTTTTCTTCAAAATCTTTGTCTCGCATCCTTGAAACACATTAAATACCAACTGTGATTTGTAACCGACTCTTCGTTTTTAAATTTTTGCTGTCCACAAACTGACAAACACACAGACACACACATGGACCTTTTTCTAAAAATGATTTTGTTTCGGATTCAGGGGACCTCAATACACATATTTCTGGTGAAATCTCGACGTCGAATTTTTGGGTGCAATAAAAATACTTTCTCTACTATACGTAGTAGAGAAGGTAAAAGTAGTGTAGTAGGAGTGCTGTGAAATATGCTATGATAATGTGCTTGCAGAATAGGGTTCAGAGTGCCAGTTCTATGTGTAAAACAATTTATAGGATGATGATTGAATCAAACAAACCTAAAGAGGTTCTTAAAGTGAACAAATTTGTTCTGTTCTATTGGACCACACTGTCGTTTACTTGCTCCCATACATCTGTGATCTCGATCCCAAAGAACTAGTTTGGGCCAAGGTAAAATGAATACTTAAAGAAATGTAACAGGTGACTTACTCTTCCAGGAATTGCACGATATGACACTCGGAATATATCACTTAAGAGCAAAACAACTAACAGTGTTTTTGAAGTAAATAGAAAAGGCAGAAATGATCAGTGGGAGAAAGACGGAGTAGTTGAAGACATCATTTACGCTTTATAAGCTAAATATACTGCATGAACTGAAAATAACATTTAAATTCCGCTATTTTGAGCGAGTTCTTTGATTTAATATAGCGCGAATGCGCATTCAAAGGTTAGCAACATTACCATAAACACGATTAGATGCAAAATTCCTGTTTCAGATATCATTGTTTATCTGTAATTGTTTACTGAGGTACTGGCCAGCTGTATTCCTTCCAGGGACCGTGAGCTGGTGAACAAACTGTACTTCATCTCCATTTATTTATTTATGTAAAAGTAAGCATTCTAATGAAATATTCTTACTTAATAAGCAACGCCATCTATAACAACATAGAGTGTTTCTAAACTATTCATTGATTTTTTCCCCCTCAAAAACTTTAAACAGAATGGTCTTACTAAGCATAGTATATATTCTTAACATAATTTCTATGACTTTATGTGGTCTTTCTGTGCAGTTTATTCACTAAAATGAAGTTCTGCTGTAATATCACAAGATGGCTTGCACATCCCATTTTCTTGCAAAAATATGACTTAGAACGTTCTTCCTTTGTGTTCCTCACTGGTAGTCATTGCATTCTTCGTTTTTGAGTATGCTTTACACAGATACACGCACGCTATTTTTTTTTTTTAGTTCCTGCCCTCAAAACATGAATTTCGTGTGAAACTTCCATTTCAAATTTTTGGGTGCAACACACTTCTTCCTCCACTTATTATAGGCACGCAGTAGAGAAAGTTAAAAGTACAGCCATTTCAGGAACTCCCTACCCAGAGAGAGCTCGATAATCGACAACCGAATTTATTTGCCATTTCATGATCCCCTTTTCCATGTCACATCATCATCACCCCTCTCTCGTTCAGTCTATTCATTTCTCCCCTCATTTTATTGTTCTTACACAGTTCCAAATCACAAAACAATAACAGCATCAATAACATTACGTGACTGCATTTTCTCCCACTACCGCTTTTGTTCGTGTAAAAGGTTTGGCATATTGTTTTAGTTGGGAGCGGGGAAAGGGCTGCAGATACACATCAGCGAAGAGCCGCGCATATCATAAACAAATTTCAGGAGCAAAGTTGAGTGGGGTTACATGCATTTTGTGATAAATAAACCGGGCGTATTCATTCCTGATAACTACTTCATCAAGTTGAATGGCGAGTGGTTTGGGTGGCAACGAGGAACGGTTTGTTTTGCCACTGACCCCCACCGGTGGCTGGATGCAAATATCCAATGATGTGGCGGAAATCTATAGCTTCTGCTCAGCTGCTCATGTTTACGAGTGCGTATGAGGAAATAATATTTTACTAGGATAAACATTATGGAGTTAAGAGCAAATTGTTCAGGACTGAACGTGGTCATGGTATTCGCCACGTGCCTGATAGGATGATGCAGGAAGCCCAGACACACCCTGTCGAGTTTTGCTGTCCGCAAAACTCAATAGGTATTTTTATCTCAAATCTCCAGAATTCTGGTCTAACAGGGAAAGCACCTCTATGTAGTACTTCTTATGATGGCATAAATGACGCGAAATTACCCTATGACATAATTACCATGGCAATAAGACAGCAATGACGTCATCATCGCCACAACACAATTTTCTCCAAGGTGCCTGTAAGAAACCCAGCATAATCACCAGTTCTGATAAGTATTCCAATATTAGTCGAAGCAACGCATTCTTTGTTTATCCGCCCACAAAACTTTTATATTCTTTCTTGCAAACATATTTTGATTTTTCGGGAATTAATAAACTCTCAGCACTCTTGGCTTCATTCAAAATGTTCATGCGAAATATAATTCACATTTGCAATAATTTCATAATTCCCTCTATAAGTGTTGAAACAAATGAAGCAGCATCTGCTTAGCAACCATAATACGTCATGCATCTATGATCTCTGATATATTTTAATTTTTCATTTAGCTAATTTATTGATTATTTTTAAATATTTTAGTGCTAAAATTGCACAAAACATTGTATGAATCTTTTCATTGTGACCCTCGTAAAAGTCATATACTCGTGTCACGATAAGCCAGACTGTACCCTAGTTACAACTCACATTAATACATTTCGTTGCATGTTACATTGCCTATAAAGGAATAGTCAGATTTTTAAAGAGCATGTCGCTATGTGATACTTTCAAAATTCCTTGCTCTATGTACGACCACGAGAAAAAAACTGACGTATTGTACACACATGACTTTCTCTACTCTTGTACTAAATATTCTTACAAACTGTTTGTTATTCCTCTCTCTTCTTCATGACAGTCGAGATAAACACTTGCAGAAATTGCGTTATTGGCAATTTTCTTGTTGGTGCAAGAGAATATGGGAACACTGTAATCTTCGATCGATTGTCAAATCTTTTAAAGCTGCTCGCTATACCAAGGCCTTACAATTCCGTTCTCTTTGCATGGCCAAGAGCTAAAAAGTTGAATAACGACCTTCCATTTGAGAAGAGTTTAAGTATTGCAAAACTCACACAAATAACAAGAAATATCTCCGAAATGGTTCTCTCCACAAAAATGTATGTGGATATAACGTGTGTGTTTTAACGAGATCTACGTTTATATAGCAAAATTTGGTCTATCTTACGGTTTATCAGTTGTGCAAAAGTCTTCAAGGGTAAACAGGACTACATGGACTACAGAAAATTTAAAATATACATTTCATTTGTTATAAAAATATGTTAAACATATTGCATGCTAATCACAATCGTTAAAGCCACCTTTGAGAAAATCAACATTTTCGAAAAATGTTCCATGTAAAGGGTAGTTTAGGGCGGAGGAATTTTGAAGAAAATATATATATATATATTAAGATGCAACTTAAATAGCAAGTTTGGTATTTCATTATTTTCGATTCTGGAGTTATACTGTTCACACACACACACACACACACACACACACACACACACACACACACACACACACACACACACACACACACACACCTACTTCTTTTTGGATTCAAAAGTCCCAAAATTTTTATTTTCGCTGAAATATTGGTATCGAATTTTTGAGTGGAATGCAATGCATACTTCCTCTGCTTGTTATAGGCAAATAAGGTAAAGAGAAACATCACTGAGAGTACAAGTACTTTCTCGCCTGAATCCAAAATTTAACTTTTAGTAAAAGATACGATTGTGGCTGTCTCTCAGTCTATCCGTCCTCTATATATCTGTTTGTGTGTCTTTGAACATCATCGATAACTTAGGAAAAGTTGAACATTAACTAAAAATGGTAGATAAGTTTAGAATTTTCCAACAATGCAACGAACATTGTCAAGAATATCCTCCCATCCTAAACCACTCTTTACATGAAACGCTGTTCGTTATGTTTAATTTTCTCAGAAATGGCTCTAACGATTTTAATGAAAGTACAAAATGATCAGGATAATATCTTGATATCTTCACATATTATGTGAATGGCAAAATAAAACGTAAATCCTGAATTTTCTGGAATATTTCTGGGATAGTTGTGAATTCCTTTGATTATGAATAAATTTTGTGCAAAATTGATACTGATAATCCGTCAGAGACAAACAAAATATCCCCCCCCCCCCCAAAAAAAAAAAAGTATATCCCGTTGAAGAACACAATTTTTATTAAACAAGTTTCTTTGTGGCATTAACTGTTTCCGAGATATATTTTGCTATTGTTTGAGTTCATAGGTATTAAGCGCTTTGAAGATTTTTTTTTTTACTAGCACAGAAACTTTTGTCATATTTTTTTAGTTATGTCATTCTTCTTTATACATTGCAATAATACTCAATCTGTGTTACACTCCAAACAAGTACCAACCATCAAGGGACATTTTGTTTTGTTGTGTGTCACACGCTGCTAATTCAAATCTAATATATATACATGTGCAAAGAAGTACAACCAATTTAACACTGAGTGGTATAATACTATATCAACTTCATGTACAGTTTTTTTGGTTTTTCTTTTATATTTTTCATTTTTTTGGTTAAATTTTCATGTTCATTGAGAGTTAATTTATTATCCAACATTAAGATGCAATCACTAACTTCACTGCTATGCTGGTTGTTTTCCTTCTTCAAAACCTAAATAGAGTAATTCAGTTTGCATTCACTTTTTATGCAATTAGATCTTACATGATCTATTTTCTTTATATCTCGATTCAGACATTGAGTACACCTCCTCCAAAGCTGTTATGAACAAACTTAATCTTTCTGACTGTCTCAGAAAATTTCAACATTTAATGCCCTAAGTGAACGCTCCTATTCCTTATTCCCGCTAACCTAGGTATCGCCGTTCAATGGGCTATTGTGTTATCTCCAGGCACAGTACATTAACCTGACCGTTAAACTATACATTTCACGTTATCTGGACTTTACTTGATGGATTACATTAAAAATCGAAAATTGGTGGCTTACCAACAACCCTGCAGTATCCGAATATATCCTCTACCAAGAAACCGAGAGCATTCCAAGACCTTCAAAGAAAGGATGGTAGGTACCCATAGATAAGAGCAACCGTACGTATTTTTACCTTCTCTGCTACGTATAGCAGGTAGAGGACGTATTGTACATATTCGATCCAAATGTTAAATATCGAGATTTCACCGGAAATAAATGTTTTGGGCCCCTGAATCCCCCCCAAAAATATGTTTTTTGAACAAGTCCCTATAGGTGTGTCTGTGAACAGCATAACTCTAAAACGAAATCGGTTAAAACACAAGTTGGTAGTTAAGCTAAGTATTTGTCAACGATGCGACACAAAGATTTTCAAGAAAATTCCTCCACCGTAAGCTTTATATGGAACATTTTTCAAACATTTTGTTTTTCTCGAAAATAGCTCTAGATGTTTTGATTAAAATTCTATATATTTACGACATTCTTATGGCCAAAGAAACGCATATTTGGAATTTTCTGCCTATAGAAATGAGAGATAGACCAAATTGTATTATACAAAAAATGTAAATCTCGTTAAAACACACGATTATGTTAAATGATCCTTTTGTGAAGTGATCCATTACGGGGATAGTTCATGTTACTTGTTAGAATTTTGCAATCCTTAACAGAAAGGTCTCAAATGGGAGGTCATTTTTTGTTGTTTACCTCTTGGAAATAAAAACTGAACGGAATGTCAAAGTCTTCATATAGCGACCACTCTTAAAACAACTGCGCGTAGCTTACTGTATTCATAAATTACATTTACTACAAAATATCTTAAAATGTTAACCAAAATTGTTCCAGCCATTTTTGAGAAAATCAAAATTTTTGAAACATTTTCCATGTAAGGGGGTACTTTAGGGTGGAAGAATTTTCCTCAAAATCTTGGTGTCGCATCCTTGAAAGATTTTGAGGGAAAACACCTACTTTGAATTTTAATTGGCTTTTCGTTTTTGATTTATGATGTTCACACGTAGGCACACAAACACACACACACACACACACACACACACACACACACACACACACACACACACACACACACTCACACATACACGGACTTTTTCTAAGACTGCTTTTCTAGGATTCAGAGCCTTCAAAACCTGCATTTGCGGTGAAATCTCGACGTCGAATTTTTAGGTCGAGTACAATACTTCCTCTACTTCCTAGAGAAAGTAAACATCACAACCTAATGGCAGATTTAAATCCGGAACCATAAGACCGCGGGACTGGGCAGGATAACCATTTACCCATTTAATCGTTTATTTCTCTAAACACTGTTCCATAAACCATTCTTACAAAGCTTATTCATCAATTTCCTGTTAATCGAGATAAACAGAAATGATTTTATTACACATTTCGTTGCAGGTACAAGGGGGATGTAGTAGGCTTTAAGTGGTACTCAAATCTTTCGCCCTGTGATGGCTTTGAAATTATGTATTCTTTGCAGTACCACGAGATAAAACCAAAACTTAGCTACTTAATAGTTAAAAAGTACGTACATTGAAACCAGTGATAAAGAATATCTCAGAAATTGTTAATGCCATAAAAATATACTTGACGTATGGTGTATGTATAATAACGAGAGCTACGTTTCTTGTGTGATAACTCTTTGTATATTTCTTACGGTTTGCGGGTTGCCAAAGTTCATTCAGATCGAAGAGGACTCTAGAGTCTCTTCGTAGAAAATTCAAAATATACATTTTAATTGTCACAAAAATATCTTAAACATATGGTGTTTTAAATCAAATGATAGTTATTTTGATAACCTTAAAATGCTTGAAAACTTTCGAAGTAAAGGAGAGCTTAGGATGGCGAGACTTTCTCCAAAGACTTCCGTTAGTGACGCTGGAAAATGCTGAATGTAAACATGTAAAAGGGTTTGGTATTTAATCGACTTTTCGGTTTTTTATGTTGTTCACACACGCGCGCGCGCGCACACACACACACACACACACACACACACACACACACACACACACTCACACACACACATTTTCTAGAAATAGCCTTTGCTTTTTATTTATTCAACGAGTTTCAAAACTTGTATTTCCGGTGAAATCCCATGTTTGGATGGAATGCATTACTTCCTCTACTTTATAATAGGTAGAAGAGAAAGTAAAGCTGACTTCTTAAATGTTTGCAATACATGGTTCAGGTAGGGCGAGACAAATGTATTATGTAATATGCGAATAGACAGGCTTAATGTTGGCCTTTTTACAATCAGATATATTTCTACATATTTTAATCTGTAAATGAAGGAAAGTTCATGATATTGAAATGTACAATGCGGCATTTATCTGATAACCGAGAACTGCTAACGTCATCGAGATTGATCAATGCACGAGATTTAAAATATGAGCCCCCGGAAGGCAAGCTACATACGCCGCCACTTGTGTGATCTTTAGCGAAGTCACCTTTTGCATAGATATGTCTCATAACGTCTGTCTGTTACGGCGGGGATTCCGGCATGTCAGCCGATGGCTTATTGTGCGTCAGATCCCTGGAGGAAGGATGAGATGTAAGTTTCCTACAGGCGGCCAGAACGCATTGCAGGCACAACTACAACCAGATGTGGGTCCTAACAGGTGCAGGCAAGTTCTTCAGCCCGATGGAGCTCCAAGTCGCTACAGAGAGCCCGCCACCGCCACCAGCGGGTGGGGCGCACGGTCGACCACAAAAACTTCCCCCAGTCGAGCACCGTATTTCCAGAGCGCAAGCACCACCTTTACGCAGCCCACCGGTGACCCACCTGACTCTTATTATTCTGAAAGACTGGATAGAGAGAATGAAATGAATGGAAGTAGAACGGGGAATATAAGATAAATATCCTTCCCAGCATTCGTCTTAGTGACCCGGCAAAACCCCGGAAAAACCCAAGATCTGGAAGGTCGCCTAGGGAAACGAACCCGCGAGCTCCGGAATGCAGACCACAGAGGTTACCGCCTGAGCCATCCCGCTCGGTCTCCATAACGGTCTCCATAGTAAACTACGAGACACGTAAATACAACGCGACTCACACTTTTAGGACCACTGTACGAGGCAGTACGAGAACTCTGCCTGTGTCTCATAAGTTTTTTCCAAGCAAAGTTCCGCTGGAAAATGTGAAAGCTACAACTTTAAGGAACACCACTCTGTGGTTTTGAGCTGATGTTTTATCTGACATGACAGACTACCTGTTACGGGGACACTAGCATAAAACGTTAGGATTAATATCAGTAGGACAGAATCCCAGCAATAATATAGATCTCATGCCTGGGGAGAGGGGACCTCGTGATTTATGATACCGGTCCATCAGTTTCCACGGCTAACAAGGGGGACCGGATGTGACGCATATATATAACACCGCGGTCTGCACAACTTTGACGAATAGCGAAAAGGGAATGAGGCAGTCTCCTAGTGGAACGGGCATATCGAGGAAGCAGAAAAACACCCTTTATCCCCCATTCTGCCCACATACACGCACTTGACGTATATGATACAAATGACCTCTACCCGTCTCTTTCCTTATCCCTTCTTACCCAAGTTTCTTGTTGTAAAGTTGTATTTGATGATGATTATTGTGTTCTCTGCCCCTTTTCCTTACTTTACTTCAGTTTTTTATCTAAAAGTTTGCTTTCCGTTTGTAATATGATGCTTCCAAGTATGTTACAAGCCAATAATTTTTACGTGGCTGTTCATATGTGAATCTGCATGGAAATATAAATCCATTTGGAAGGACATCCTTCCATTTTTTCAAGTATGAAAGAGTTACAACAATGGTACTTAGAAAATCCCAGTTTTCTCCACCACGGAGAGAAAGAGATAAAATAGTTAACACAAATCCTTATATGTCTTGGTGGAAAAAATATAACCACCTTTTTTCTTAGAAAGTCCATATTATAGGTTTTCGCTGCCTCATTTCAGTCATATATTATGAAATTCCTACCGAGCGAGATGGCTCAGGTGGTAATGCCTGTGACAGGCGTTCGGAAGAAGGTGAGTTCGATTCTTGTGGCCAACCAACCAGACCCATTGGTCTTTTTCGGAGGCTTCCGTGATCGCCAGGCGAATGTTTGGAAGAATTTCCAAATCATCCGAGTTTCCTGTCCCTCCATTTCGTTACGTTAATAATTTCATTTCACCCTTCATCCCGTTGGGTTTCTTCCAGAGTTGCAAGCGTCAGCAAGCGACGCGACAGCAGTACAACAAGGTGAACGTATGCGTTCTGAAAATCTCGTCCCCCTGATTGGAAGGCGAGCCTACTGGTTTCGGGCCTCCCATGGGATAGTGCAAGCCCGAGGGAGGAAGGGGAACGGTTTCTAAGACAAGCCCCTCTTGGGAATACGAACCCGAAGGGGTGGGAAAGAACCGGTTTGAGTGACCTCCTCCGGGGTGCTTCTAATTGACAAAATGTTGGGACCCTGTCCTCTGCTCTGTCTTGGCACCATTTCGGCCGCCCTTAGAATCCATTTGCCCCATCCGTCCTACCGGGAGAGCCCCGTCAGTGGCATAGGCACAGAAGATCGCCTTTCGGTGCAGGTGCTAAGTCCCCCTTCGCAAGTTGTCATAGGGGCATATGAAATTTCTACTCTGAAGTTACAGGTATACTTTATACTAGGGATGCGGACTCCTCGCGTACTACAGCCAACATAGAGCTATAGATGCATAAAACTGTAGTGGCTACCACCACCCAGTAGAAAGGAATGAAGTGAATGAGACACAAGAGAGTAGACGCCGGAGGCACACATTCCATAGAACAAGGGTTCCAGGTTCGAAGACCCGTTCCCCGCTGGAGCTGGTAATAGAGGGCACTGTATGACCCATCGACTAAGCAGCGCTTTAATGTCTTCAGGGACTACTCTTTACCTTTGAGGAAAATTACACGCCGCCTAACCAGCACTGAGCGAAATCCAAGCACACCTGAAAGATGAGAAGCAAACGGAATGAAACAGAAGTTATGGAAAGGAATTATAGTGGTGACAAAACCACCCCAGGATTTGCCTACGGACCAACAAAATCTTCGGAAAACCCATGATCAGAGTGGACGATCGACGGGAATCAAATCCTTGACTTCTGAATGCCAATCTCGCACGTTACCATGGAGTCATGGCTCTTGGTTACATCGGGCCCAAATAACCTAGTGTCGACGGGCCCTTAAATTCCACTCACTCACTCACTCACTCACTCACTCACTCACTCACTCACTCACTCACTCACTCACTCACTCACTCACTCACTCACTCACTCACTCACTCACTCACTCACTCACTCACTCACTCACTCACTCACTCACTCACTCACTCACTCACTCACTCACTCACTCACTCACTCACTCACTCACTCACTCACTCACTCACTCACTCACTCACTCACTCACTCACTCACTCACTCACTCACTCACTCACTCACTCACTCACTCACTCACCCACCCACTCACTCACCCACTCGCTCACTCACTCACCCACCCGCTCACTCACTAACTCACTCACCCACCCACTCAATCACCCACTCACTCACCTATCCACGCCCCCACCCAATCACTCACCCACTCACTCACTCATTCACTCACTCACTCATTCAGTCACTCATTCACTCACTCAATTTCGGTTGAAGAGTGAAACAAAAGATGTCCAAAGTTTAGCGAAGTATTTCTCACATGTAGAAGCATAAAACTATGTTATATAAGTAAAGGTACGTAAATACTGTTCTAGTGAATCTTTATCATATTACAGAAAGTGAAACTAGGGTATGCTGATACCGACTGGGATGACTCAGGCGGTAATGTTTGTGGCCCGTATTCGGGAAGTCATGGGTTCGATTTCCAAGGCAGACCTTTCTGACCGTGGATTTTTCGGGGGTTTTCGCGGGTCACTGAGGCACACGCTAGGAAGGATATTTACCTTACATCCCCCTTTTCATTTCCTTTCATTTCATTCTTTCTATCCGGTATTTCCAGGTTGTAATAGTCAGCGGGGTTACCGGTGGTCTGTGCTGCGGTGGAGCTTGCTGTCTGAAAATACAGTGTTCGACTGAGGGGAGGCACTGTGGTCGGTCGACCACTGTGAGAAACCACTGTGAAAGTAATATGTCACATTTCTATGCCAAACATACAGAAAATTGTATGACTTATTTTTAGCAGAGCGAGTAGAGAAAGCGATGTGAATGTGTTGCCTAAAAGTGAGAGCAGAAAACAGTGTGAATGTAATAGCATTTCTATTTCAAACATACAGAACATGGTATGACTTATTTTAAAAGCGGGGATAAAAATATTTTTTGGTGCAATCACGTTTTTATGGAAAATTGTTTATAGAAGAGTGAGTGGAGAAAGAGATTTAAATGTGTTACCTAAAAGTGAGTAGAGAAAACACTGTGAATGTAATATGCAGCAGTTCTATTTCAAACGTTTAGAAAACTGTATGACTTATTTGTAGAAGAGTGAGTAGAGAAAGAGATGTGAATGCCATACCTAAAAGTAAGAGGGATAAACAGCATGGCATGGTGTGCCATTTTAAAAGCGGGGATAAATAAATTATAGTTCAAAAAATTAAAAAGACACGCTTTTATAACAAACCGAACTAAAAAGTGGAAAATAATTTTAAATATGAAGAGTTTGTTCTATATCGATTTAAGATCAACTAGTTCACTATATTTCAAAATGTTGTAACAAGTTTAAAATAAAAACTAATTTATATTAACAAAATAATACATTTTATTGTAAAAAAGCGTGTGGTGTTGGATATCCAATGCTATAAATAGTTACATTGGTAGCTATTTATAAAAATTAAATTTATGATAAAAGTAACGAGGAAAGCACGTTAAACTACTCGTATAATTTATTTTCTGCTTTTTAGTTCTGTTTGTTATAAAAGCGTGTTTTTAGGTTTTTTAACTATAATTTATTTAAAACTATAATTTACTTTTAATTTTTTAGTCTGATAGTTTTCTCTTCCAATTTGTTTCGAAATTTTTAATTTGAAAACGATTCAAAATGTCTGAATTCGAAATTTCTTCCAGCATTTTTTTTTTTTTAATTTGCAAATCACATTTTTGGAAGAGCATTAGATTACAGTTACTGTTTTAACTACACTATCAGATGCTGTGGACTTCCTAGCCCAGGGTAAACTTCGATCCACAATCCTTCCCCCGAAATCTCGTGTCTCTCTCAGCTCCAAACTCCGGCATCTGTGTCTTTCAATATTTTCAAGCGATTTAATTCCTTTGTCCAGTTTAACTTGTGTCGATTTCTGAACTATCAGCTATTGTGGGTGTCTTGGCCGTGCGTGAACTTCGGTCCGCGATATTTCCCCTGGGTCTCATGTTAATTACAGAACCTATCTCTGAGAATCTACGTCATCCAATATATGAATATATATTTATTTAATTAAAGCAATTATCTGGGTGCATGTAGAAATGTGCCTTTGCGGCATCTAAGATGTCATAATTGTATTATTTCCCATAAATTTAGTTTAATCAGTCTTTATCCTCACGACCTTGGTCAGGACATTGGCACAAATTCCTGATGATATTGTATTCTCATCGGCCATTATCCTGTGTGCAAATTTCCAAGTCCATCTGGCATCTCTAAGTTGGTGAAAATTACATTGAAAGACTCTGATATATTAATAAATGTATCTAAGTAATTTTTTATCCTGGTGATCCGGTTCAGGAGATTAGGAAAAAGTCATGCTATTATTATTATTATTATTATTATTATTATTATTATTATTATTATTATTATTATTATTATTATTATTATTATTATTATTATTATTATTATTATTATTATTATTATTATTATTATTATTATTATTATTATTATTATTATTATTATTATTATTATTATTATTATTATTATTATTATTATTATTATTATTATTATTATTATTATTATTATTATTATTATTATTATTATTATTATTATTATTATTATTATTATTATTATTATTATTATTATTATTATTATTATTATTATTATTATTATTATTATTATTATTATTATTATTATTATTATTATTATTATTATTATTATTATTATTATTATTATTATTATTATTATTATTATTATTATTATTATTATTATTATTATTATTATTATTGTATTGTCATTGGTCCTCGACACGTGTGCAAATTTTCAAGTCAAGCAGACGACTCTAAGATGGTGGAAATTACGTCGAAAGATTCCTTTACATTTATAAATTTAGCTTAGTCATTCTTTATCCTCACGATCCTGTTCACGACATTAGGACAAAGGCATGATATTGATACACTGTCATAGGGCCTTCACATATGTGCAAATAATCAAGTCAATCAGACGTCTCAAGTTGGTGAAAATTACGTTACAATGTTAAATTTAGCCTAGCCACTTTTTCATCCTGATTATCTTGGTCAGGACATCGGGACAAACTCGTGATATTGTTACATTGCCATCGGTCCTTGACATGTGTGCAAATTTTCAAGTTAATCAGGCGGCTCAAGTAGCTGAAAATTATGTTACTTTGATAAATTTAGCTAAGTCCCTTTTCATCTTGATGATCCTGGTCAGGGTTTTAGGACAAGTTTATAACATTGTATTATTATAGATGCTTGACATGTGTGCAAAATTTCAAGTCCATCAGATGACTCCAAGTGGGTGAAAATTACGTCGAAAGATTCCGTTACATTGATAAATTTAGCTAATTAATATATGTACTTAGGCTTTCACGGCCGGTGTCTTGACTATTCCAAATGTTTAGTTCTTCCGGCCCTGGTCTAGAAGGCTTGTAGACTTGTAGGCTTGTAGGCCCTGGTCTAGAAGGCATGGTAGATACGAACGTTTCGCCAAGTACTGCGCTTGGCATCATCAGGGTAACACGATCCTCCGTCTGTTACGGTTATTTATATGGGTGGGGGTGGGCGGGACATTTTTGCGCTGGCTACGGTAGTGATTGGCCAGTTGCAGGTGGGGTGTTTAATCATCTAATTAAATGTATAATTAACTAATTAACTTTGTATTATCCTGATTACCCTTTTAAGAAGCTTAGGATAAAGTTACAATATTATTGTATTGCCATCGGACCTTGGCACGTGTGCAAATTTTTAAGCTAATCAGACGAATGTAACTTGGTGAAAATTACGTCGAAAGATTCCATTACATTGATAAATTTAGCTTGTTAATTTTATTTGTTTCTAATGAACCTAATAAGGGCCTTAGGATAGAGCTATAATATTATTGCATTGTCATCGGTGCTTGACATGGGTGCAAAATGTCAAGTTAATCAGACGACTCTAAGTGGGTGAAAATTACGTCGAAAGATTCCATTACATTGATAAATTTAGCTAATTAATTTTGTATTATTCTGATGGCCCCAGTAAGGACCTTAGGATGAAATTACGATATGATTGTATTGTCGTTGGTTCTTGACAGGTGTGCAAATTTTTAAGTCAATCAGACGAATGTAATTCGTGAAAAGTACGTCGAAAATTCCATTACATTGATAAATTTAGCTAGTTAATTTATGTTTTTTGCTAATGTCCCTAGTAAGGAACTTAGGATAAGGTTATGATATTATTCTATTGTCATCGGTGCTTGACATGACTGCAAAATTTCAAGTCAATCAGGTGACTCTAAGTGGTTGAAAATTACGTCGAAAGATACCGTTACATACATACCAACATAGAGGTGAAGCTAATAAAAAGCGTGTAAAAAGATTTTTTGGTGTAAAATCACATTTTTATGCATTATGGTTTATAGAAGAGTGAGTAGAGAGAGAGATTTGAATGTGTTACCTGAAACTGAGTAGAGAAAACATGGTGAAAGTAATATGCAGCAGTTCCATTCAAAGGTTTAGAAAACAAAGGTTTGTAGAAGAGTGAGTAGAGAAAGAGATGTGAATGCCTTACCTAAAGGTAAGAGGGATAAACAGCGTGAATATAATGGCATTTCTATTTCAAACGTACTATTTTAAATGCGGGAATAAAACTGTTTTTTGGTGTAAAATCACCTTTTTTTTGGAAAATTGTTTATGGAAGAGTGAGTGGAGAAGGAGATATGAATGTGTTATCTAAAGGTGAGTAGAGAAAACAGTGTGAATGTAATATGTAGCATTTCCGATTCAAATATACAGAAAATTGTATGACTTATTTTAAAAGATGGGATAAAAATGTTGTTTTTTTTTTTTTTTTTTTTTTTTTTTTTTTTAAGTGGAATTTTTTTGTGGAAAATTGTTCATAGGAGAGTGAATAGAGAAAGAGATGTAATTATGCTACCTGAATTTGAATAGAGAAAACAATATGAATGTAATACGTAGGATTTCTATTTCATTGAGATAATTGTGTAATTTGCAGAAGCGGGAATAAAAGCCAGTTTTTATGTGTAAAATCGAGCTTTGTCAGTTGAGACACCAATGTAAATAAACATAAGAAGCAAAATGTTAGCAGAACTCAAAATGTTATCAAAATCTATAGAGACATAATCTTATATGCATACAAAATTTTAACCAAATGTTTAGAGCCGTTCTGTAGAAGCGGCAATAAAAAGGTTATTTTTTATGTAAAATCGCTTTTTTTCAGGAATTATAGCGAGAATTGCTCGTTTAAATATATTAGGTTAGATGATGTTAGAAGGGTCTGTAGTCAGAGTAGCATGTATGGCATAAAAGCGTACAGCAATACACTTGTGCGTCAAAAGTTGTGGAAGGTCACAGAGAAAGCGTATTACGGACAGTCAAGGTCTAGTGGACGACACTGCTCAAGACGACGGCTTCACTGTCGTAGAGCGGAGAAGAATAAAGGGGACTATCGTAGAGCTCGCTGCAGGAACTGAATAAATACCCCTAACCAAGAGGGGCACAAAGATTCCGCCAATAATAGTGGACTCTTTCCCTAATCACATCGCCGCTCCTAGCGGCCAAGTTGGACAAGGGCTTCATGGCGCAGAGGAAGCCTATAAAGGTTCATATTCGAACCTACACGCCCGAGGACTTTGAGAGAGCGAAATAAATGCTGAGGGTGCAGAAGATTCATTTCTTCTCATACTCACTCCAACGTGTCAAGGTAAAAAGGCGCATCATACGGGGTCTCGCCTCTGAGTGTATAGCAGAGGAAATGAAAGAGGCCCTGCAGGAAGAACATGGCATCACAGTCTCAGCTGTAGCGCAGCTGAGAAAGACCATTTGGACCGAGGAGGGGTTCAAAAATGTACCGATGCCGCTGTACCCGGTTGTGATGGACAAAGTCTCAGGCCAGGCAGTACAGCCCATAGACGCTGTACGCACCTTGTTCCCCACTGTGGTCAAGGTGGAGGGTCTCTATGGACAAGATGGTCCAGCCCAATGTCGCAGGTGCATGGGTTTCCACCATTCGAGCCGAGCCAGTGAGCGAAAGCTCGCATGTCTGCGCCGTGCCGGGAAACACCTCGTTCCACACTGCGACAAGAATACTGACCAAAAAGAGTGCGCCACAAGCCCCACGTAAGTGTTTACAAGGGGTGCGAAGTGCGGCAGAAAATAATAGACAGCCGCCGCCGCCACGGTCCTGCAAATGTGGCACCAGTCCGCACAGCGGTGAGATTCGCCGCCGTCCTTAGCGAGGCTGAAAACATAGTGCAGCCAGCTGAAAATGCACAAACTGGGCCAGGACGGGCAGTAGCTGTGCAATCTACACCTGCACCAGCCACTATCGCAGAGGGGAGCGGAGCAGCAGTGTCACGCCCCTTTCGCAGTAAAAGGGACCGAAGGGCTGAGAGACAGCGGCCGTCTCCAGTAGAGCGAGAGGCCGTGTTCATTGCAGAGCTCCAAACTGCCGAGGTGGCGACTCCGGCCGTGACCCAAACCCAAAATGCCCAACCGGCACGCACCACTCCGAAGGCCCCATTGGCCCCACTCGGAGGTGCTATATCCTCCTCAGACCTGGAGGAATTTAGGTCTCTGTCCAACTAGTTTGGGGATATGATAAGGCGGACACTTCCCGTACTGCGGAGGTGTATGCAGCAGCTCACAGACGACAACATTGACGTCCTAGTAAAACATCAAGTCCTGCTGGAGACATTAGAGCAGCTGTTCCCGAAATCCCCCCTCGTAATGGCCTACCGAATTGTGTGTAGATCATTGCCAGCTGCGTTCTGGAATGCTAATAGCGTAAGGGAACAACGCCTCAGCATTCTCGAGTTTGTACAGTCCTATGGCATCGACATCCTCATGGTTACCGAAACACACCTGCATGCTGGTATAAAATTCTCGCTGCCAAGTTACGTCGTCCATCGGTCAGATCGGGTCGGCCGACAGGGTGGCAGTACAGCTATCTTCATCAAACACAACATCACTCTCACACGTTTTCCCTTCCTGCCCTTCAGCACGTGGAAGCTACCGCCCTTAGGCTTGCCATTAGCGGTATGCACACTTTGTTTATTGCGGCATATGACCCACCTGATCATCACTTCTACGAAGCTGACTATACCACTCTCCTCAACCTACACCCAGTCGTCTGCATCGCGGGAGATCTTAACGCCAAGCATGGGCTCTGGTATATTTGCACTAGCAACCAGAGGGGGCGCGGGCTCTACCGCCTCATCAGCGGAGACCCAAGCCTTGTCGCACACGGGTCGAGAAGTCCAACATTCCATCCGGCCCGCGGCAGGCCTGACGTCTTAGACATCATGATCACCAAAAACATGCCATTGCACTTTCCACCTCTCGGCAATTAATGAGCTGGATTCCGACCACGACCCTGTCGTGGTGGATTCCACAGTAGCCATGCCAGCTCTGTTAAACTCAGGCTGGACACATAAGACCGCCTGGGATGCAGCAGTCCTAGAACTCAACCGATCCGTCGGCCCTCGACCGCGCATCGATGATCTCGAAGCGTTGGAAGCGGCAGCGGCGGATTTTTCACACCATGTCCTAAATGCGGTACGCGCACACAATCACCGCAGTCCCACCAATAGTTCTGACCCAAGAACCATACCTAGCGGTATGGCTAAAAGCCAAGCCAGTTGCCAAAAGCTAAGGTAGCCGTTCGGAAACTATGGCAGCGCTTCCGCCATCCCAGGATAGGAGCAGTATACTAGTGGTTCAAAACCCTGACAAGGCGACTGCTCTGTACGCATAGAACTACAGCCTGGGAAAACACTCTTTTGAATGTAAACCATCAAGAAAAGAAACCATGGCGGATTATAAAGGCCTTGAGGAAGGACAAGACCCAATACCAGCATCCTTTACAAGGCACTCGTGAACGGCTCGCATTCGAGACAGACGAGAAAGTCACTGTGTTTGCGGACAATCTTGACGTACAGTTCGAATCCCGGGAGGACCCACAAGACGAAGACTTTACCGAACTCGTGGAAGCGACCGTGGATTACCTGTATGAGAAACCATGGCAGCCCCACGAGGAGATCCAAATTCCCATAATCACCCCGAAAGTGCTGATCTCCGAAATCCGTAGCCCAAACCTTAATAAATCCTCTGGACATGACGGTGTCAGGGCACTCATGCTCCAGCACCCACCCAAAAGGGCTGTCGTCCACTTGATGCGGATTTTCAACGCATGCCTACGTCTCCGCCACTTACCAGTCTTCGCTAACAACTACCGCTCCATCAGCATTCTCCCAACCGTCTCAAAAGTTTTTGAGTGGTTGCTCCTCATCCATCTAACGCCTCTTTTTGAGGAAAGGCAACTCCTACCGGATCACCAGTTTGGATTTCGTCGGAGTCACTCCACGATGATTCAGTTACTGCGTGTGGCTGAGAAGGTTGCCCTGGGGTTCCAGGAAAACTTTTAGACAATAGTGGTGCTGCTGGACGTGGAAAAGTACTTCGCCACAACCTGGCACCAAGGCCTACTGTACAAACTAGAGTAGGCAAACCTCACTCCCCCATATCTCACACTGATTAGCAGCTTCCTACAGGACCGCACTTTCAGAGTGAGAGTGGAAGGAAGACTGTCAACACTAAGAAGTATAGCGGCAGGAGTCCCAGAGGGCAGTGTACTCTCCCCCCTACTCTTCGTAGCATACATGTCCGACTTTCACACGGAACATCATACTGTGACATGCCAGTATGCGGACAATGTCCTCATCATGGCACAGAACAAGAATGTGCGATATTGCCTCTCACCCCTTGAACAACAACTCAATGCCGTTGGCCACTGGAGTGAGAAGTGGAGAATGGCTATTAATCCGGGGAAAGCTCCACACTCCTCCTTGATAAGGTTGTCCAATGGCGGCCTGAACGGTAACTTCGGCTCAGGCGGAGAAATATACCATGCGTAACCTCCGCCAAATGCTTAGACGTTTTCCTCGACCGCGGATTAACATACACTCCGCATGTCCGCGCAAAGGCCGGACTCGGCCATGCTGGACTCAGACAGCTCTACCATATCCTCCGTTCCACCATGCCCACATACCTTAAACTAGGCATTTACCGTGCAATCACCCCGCCACTGATCTTATATGGCTGTGAAGCCTGGGGATCGGCGGCACCCTCCACCATACGCAAGCTGCAGACTGTGCAGAGCGGGACGTTAAGAACTATATATGATACCGGCCTTAGATTCCCGTCTTACATCCTTCACAACCACTCCGGACTACCCTACATCATGGGCTTGGTGAAGGAGCGATCCCGAACCATGCACACCAAACTGAGTTCCCACACCAACTAACTGGTACGGGCACTAGGTCAATACGACCACAGAGCACCCCGGAGAAGGAAAAGTTACCGCCTACCTAAGGATGTCCTTGGGTAACGGTAATGCCTCTCCCATCTGCTAATACTTGTTCACTCTAACACCTATTCCTGCCCCCTTCTGCATCCAAACTTAGGTATGCAGGAAGAATCCATGCCCACAAACACAAAAGCTTGAAAACATTTGGAACACCTTCTATACTGCACAGATAAAGTCGCAAAAAGTGGCTAGGTGCTGTGCAGATAAACATACCGTACAAGAGAACCTGTACGACCTGTTCTCGAATGCTGGAATGCTCATCATCACGCAAAAATGGTCAAACTGATTTCTATGAAAATTGGTATCCTTAATAGTTGGTCCCCTCTAAAGAATATACCATTGAGGTGGAAGGTTTTTAATGGGGCTCAAATTGAATAAATAAAAATAACTTGCTTTTTTGGGAGTTTTTGAAAAAAAATGTTCCTTAGCAAATGTTTTGAAACACAATGTTGAGTTTTGTAATAAACAACATTTGGATTGGATTAGTATTTAACGCGTTATTGGAATTTTTCTTAACCGCTATGCGGGTACGTGTAACATCGCGATATAAGTAAAGATCTGAAGTGGTAGTAGACCGTAACCGCCCCCCCCCCCCCCCGCCTAACAGATAGTTCTAGATCCGCGCCTGCTCACGTCTGTAGCTACTAAGATTTACAGAAGAAATGTTCAAAATCAAAACTAGAAGCGACACCCAGTAGCTCAGAAGTGGCTTGGGACATCTGTGAGTGCAGACGTGAATTAACAGTTCAGGGTAGTGTTACACGTCTGTAAACAATTTCAGGTAAACAAGAGATATCTGCAGCGGGAGTCGTAGTCGTGGTTCTAATCGCCTTGCGATACTGTTGCCAACTTTGGAATGTGTATTCACGCTAGATTAAAGCAAAGAAGTCACTCAAAATAGCGGAACTTAAATGTTATTTTTAGTTCATGCAATGTACTTTGGTTATAAAACACAATGTTTTCAACTGCTCCGTCTTTCTTGCACTTATAATTTTACATCCGTTCTATATGTTTTTAAAAACCTTGCTAACCTGTTTTGGTCTCAAGAGATATACCTTTGAGTGATATATCGTGCAATTCCTGTAAGGATAGGTCACTTGTTACATTTCCCTAACTGTTCGCTTTAACTTGACCCAAATTAGTTCTATGGGATTGAGAACACATGTGTATGGGGACAAGCAAACGACAGTGTGGCCCAATAAAACCCAAACTGCGTCCGCTTTAGAAACCTCTTTAGATTTCTTTGTTTCCATCATCCTGTAAAAGTCTGTTGTACACATGGAACTGTCACTCTATGAAATGCGGGTTGACTAAGCATCTGGGAACGCCACAGCTCCCAGACTATACTAAGGGTATGTGATGCAGCTCATGTTTGTGTTGAACCAGTAAGTTGCGTATTTCCTTGAACATTGTTTTTCTTTTTTTTTTTTTAAATTCTTAACCCATGAAACCCTTCACTGTTTACTAGCTTGCCAAGATGCATTTCATAATTTAATTTTTACCTTCTGACCTTTGTCTCGCACTCTGATCTCTAGATTATTCGTTGTTTCCTACTAGATTTATCAATCAATATGATTAAAGCGGTGAATCGATTAAAGACTTTTATCCAAAAATAGTGCATATAACGTATTTAACACATTGCCTCTATAGAGTGACACAAGTCAGGTGATGCTTTCCTCAAGTGGACGCAGGTATTTCAAATGTGAGAAATATATTCTTCAAATCCTCTTCGTGCATCCTCTTTTTATTGCTATTTTTTTATACTTTGACACCAATAATGAGATAGAGCTCTTGGTTAGTGCATTTTCACTTCTATAAATATTTTCAAACAGTGAATTGGCTTGATACAGAAGACGCCAGAGCAACTGGGACAACCGAAGGAATGTTTAAAGAGAGAAAATGGCTCTTTACCATTCCACTATCAAACGTCTTCAAGGCTTATAGCCCTGCAAAATTCCCTAGCATTGCTTAAGAATGTTCATAATAAATTGGAGAGTGTGGTTGGTGATACTGGTGAGAGTCTCAATGAAAATTAGAAGTGTGTTGGACAGAAATCCAGGATACAAAACTGTACACACAGTCTTTCGGGTGAAAGCTTTAAAACAGTACAGATACAAGATTAATTAACAACCAGTGATTGTCTGTCTTCCTGAGGTTAGCGTGGAAGTGAAACGAAGCTTCTCAATGTATAACTATGTCTTCGGAGACAACCGCGGACCAGTCACATTCCAGAGCCTTCGGTACTACACCGTCATCTACTGCAATAGAGAGGAGAGCGGTTAAATTAGGCTAGCATTTTTATTAAATGTATACTGTGTTCCTAGGAATGTTTATTTTGAAGTGATTTTGTAAGTCGATTGTACGGACCTTTTAGGTCATGGGAAAAATTCGCACGGCGTAACAGGAAGCGAAGAAGCATTTTAGCACTCAAGGGATAGAGCGGAAAGACACAGGCGCAACCAGATCTGGGACGACGGACTTGGACACAGGAATCGAACCTTGAACCCAGGAATGCAAGCTTCACACGTTACCACGCAGCCAGCTTACTCTAAGTCTGTGCCTTAACCACTCGACTATGGACCTATGAAAAAGTGTGAAGTATTAGTTAAAGAGCGTATAAGAGTTGTGGACAGCCCTTGAGCCACGCGGAGAGGGCTGGAGCCCGTGCCAAGTTCTTTTTAACAAACCCTGTCGGTCCCAATCAGTCCCATCAATAGAGCTCCCTGATTGGTGAAGCATCTACCCCGACCAGCATCATTGTGAATCGCGGAAATATAACAATGGGCCCGAGATGCTAAAGCATTCTGCAGAAATTGCAGGTGATTTCAACTGTTAAGTTGTGGCTCTTTATGCCATCGATCAATGGGCACCAATGACAGCTTTGGCAGTTAAACTTCGTGGATGAAGGAGACAAACAAGACTGACAAAGGGACAAACAAAGGAGGGTTTTTACAAATGAAATTGTTGGCGCAATACCTATGCTTATTAAAACAGAACCAGCAGTGATAAATCTTTGGTATGCAAACAAAATGTTGTGCCTAAATGCAACATTTTGGGGGAAAATTGCCAACACGCTTGTAATAGCTTATAATTTAAAAATGCTTTGAGGTAGAGGTAATAATAGAAACCAATATAGGTGGTCAAAGTTCTATAGACACGTTATCATAGAAATAAATGTAACAATATCTGAAGTGTTGTAATCACATGACTGTCTGCTCTTTTACTACCTGTTCTTACAATCTCTTATTCCTCTGTCTTCTCCACGTTAGTCGAGATAAATATTTGTAGAAACTACCTTATTGCTAATTTTCTTGTAGGCACAATGGGAATACACGAGGCTTTAAGCAATAGTCAAAAGTTTTAAGAGTGTTCACTATATGATGACTGAAATTCTGTTCTTCTGTGAAAAAAGATAGAACAGTGAATAGCGACCTTCCATTTGAGAAATGTTTAAATATTGTAAAACTCACACAAATAAGAAATATTTCCGAAACGGTATACTCCACAAAAATGCATTTGGGCATAACTTGTGTACTTTAACGAGATGTACATTTTTTGGACAGTAAGATGTGGTGTATCTCTTACGGTTTACCAATTATGCAAAAGTCTTCAAGAGTAAACAGGACTACATGAACTATAGCCAGAAAATTCAAAATATACATTTCATTTACCATAAGAATGTCTTAAACATATGGCATTTTAGTCAAAATCGTTTGAGCCATTTTTGAGAAAAACAACATTTTCGAAAAAGTTCCATGTAAAGGGTAGTTTAGGGTGGAGGAATGTTTTTCCAAAATCTTCGTGTCATATCCATGAAAGATATTAAACTTAAATACCAACTTTGGTTTTTAACCGATTTTTCGTTTTTGAGTTATTCTGTTCACAGACACACTCACGCGCGCGCGCGCGCGTGCGGACCTCTTTCTAAAAATGCAAGTTTTACTTTCTCTAATACGTATAGTAAGCAGAGGAAGTATTGTATTAAACCCAAAAATTCGATGTCGGAGTTTCACCGCAAATATGTGATATGAAATTTTATTTGGCACAAATAATTGGCATATTATTTCCATTGAAGTTACCAATCGTACACTACACGAACTTAATTCATTTAAAGGCCACAGATTATAAACAAATATTTGTATTTTAATACACATTAGTAGGATGGGAAAGACAAATAACAAAGACCACAAATGGCCAAAGACCCTAGAAATGATAAAGAAGAATGGTGTAGCGTTACGATGAAGGTGTTTTACAGAAGTTATTTGTGAACTGAGCGCATTGAAACATAAATGTTAACCTACGGACAAACTTAAAGCAGTTTATCAAATTTATGTTCCTCTATACGTAAAGTACAATGATCGGAAGTATCCGATAAGGATAATGAGTTTACAATAGACCTCATTTAACCGAAGTTTTGTATCGTTGTTTCGAATACCCACGCATACCCTGAAGGTAGGAGTTTCTCATCGCTCTGGCTGGCAGCTGATGACAACGGATGAGGAGAATTGGTCCAGAATGTACGGCAAATCAACAATGTGATATGCATTGTTGATACAGCTACAGGCGGTTCCAGACAATGTGAGTAGCCGGGAACGTATGAACTTCACACACACCGTGGCATTGCTTCTGTGGAACCCCTATAATATCCGCATCAAAGTGTCACCTCAACGTCGGGCGTTCTAATTCCTATCCATAATTTCAACATCATATGTTTTAAGGCCCCCGGAGCCCAACCCCCCCCCCCAAAAAAAGTATTTTTAGAAAATGGTCCGTGTGTGTTTGTTGCGAAATAGAATATAAAAGGAAAGTGGCTTCATGCTTTTGCAACTCTGTTTTGTATCATCTGTTTTTGCTTTGTCACCACTGCTTTCAACTTTTATAATAATGCTGTTGTTAATACGAAAGACTAAATTAATCATGGTGACCAGAAAAGGTTTGACACTACTTTCTTTATACGCACTAGTAATCTATTTATCAAGCAAGATTTTGGTGCCTAAAGCTGGGAATATAATCATGCAAAGGTGTGTATAACCACAGAAGGAACAGCTTTCACGAGAAAAAAGGATAACACAGCCGCAAACATTTAGAATGAGATAGTATGGTGCACCGCTAAAGAACTCGACGCACTGCTACTACACGCAGATGAGAACTTACTTATATGAATATTTAGCTGAACTTGTCTCAAAATTGATTATATACTAAGTTAGAAACACGACTGAAAATGGAAGGAGTAGAGCGGAATCGACAAGCGTTGAGAAAAATTAAGGGGCAATTCGACAGACAGTTCAGCAGGTTATATAAAATAAGGGAAGCACTTAGAACTACAAGGTTAGAAAGGGAAGCTAGAAGTGATGCAATTGTGAGAACACCGCCAGAGAAGAGTTCGTTTCCAATACTACACGAGATCTCAATATACTAGAATCCAGAGAAGACTTACGTCTCTTACCTACACGAGATCGCGACATAGAGGAGTTTTTAGGTATTTTGAGTGACTTAAGTCTCAAAAGGGCGAAAGACGTTGGAATCCAGAAGAGTTGGGTTTCCTACACTACGAAAGCACTTCACATGAATAAGTCTAACAGCAGTCCACCGGACTACCAACTCACAAGTCCTCAGGATTCCCCTCACTGATCATGATACCAGCGCTATAGAAGAAATTGCAGCGGAGTTAAGAGGAGGATGTTGTGGGCAATTGTTTCTAGCCGAAGATATGGCAGACTCACGAATGTCTTGTACAACTGATCATCTCCCTTGAGATTGATCAGGGTGGGGAGGATGTTACGGAATAGAATATAAAAGGAAAGTGGCTTCATATTTTTGCAACTGTGTTTTGTACCATCTGCTTTTCCTTTGTTTCCATTGCCTCAAACTTTTCTAATAGTAGTGTTGTAAACACAAAGGGATAAATTAATCAAAGGTTTTACACTACTTTCTTTATACGCAGTAGTAATCTAAACATTCTGTGTGTCAGTGTGTCTGTCACTGTGGACAGCATAGCTTAAAAACGAAAAGTCTGTTAAAAAACCAAAGTTGGTATTTAAGTTTAATATCTTTCAAGGATGGGACACCCCAAGCTACCATTTACATGGAAAATTTCTCGAAAATCGCCTTAACAATTTTTATTAAAGTGCCATGTTTGAGATACTCTTATGGCAAACGAAATTTATATTTTGAATGTCCTGGCTATAGTCTATGTAGTCCTGTTTCCTCTGGATGAAATTTGCATAACTGGTAAACCGTAAGAGATAGACCAAATCTTACTATACAAAATATATAGATCTTGCTAAAACACCCAATTTATGTCCTTTTTTGTAGAGCAAATCATTTCTGAGATATTCCTTGTTATTTGTGTGTTTTGGAAAACAAACTTTCGTCAAATGGAACATCGTTATTCATTCATATGTTAGCCGCGCAAAGTGAACAGAATTTGAAACTTTAAAAGATTTGACTATCGCTCAAGGGTCCACTGTATTCCCATATTCCCATTGTACCTACAAGGAAATAATATATAGTATAATTTCTGATAGAGGAATAAGTGTTTGTAACAATGGTTAGTACTAGAGTAGAGAAAGTCATATGAGTGCAACACATCAGAATTCTTTTTTATTCAGGGGGTCTCAAAACATATTTCCGGTGAATTCCTGACATCGAAATTTTGGGTCGAATGCAATACTTCCCCTACTTACTATACGTAGTAGAGAAAGTAAAAATACAAGCTCTCCATGTTTTTAGGAAATATTCTTTGCCATAGGCTCCATTTGCCCATTCAAAGTACTCCCTTAGACATGCCTGTCCTCGAAACAGCATGTAAGGGAAAGGGACTGGAGGAAGAAATTGGGGAACAACAGTGGCTCCACGCTGGAAAGCATTCTGAGTTGGTAAATGCATAATCTTCATGGTAAAGCAAAGAATGTGGTAGATTAAGTTTTGAGTTTGCGGTAGTGCTTGGAAGAAATGTCACGGTAATTTGACCGTGGTGTAGCTGGCGTCCAAGGCCAGTACACACGCTGTTGGGGATATAAGTGCCGATATTTTTATAAATGGTACCTTAATTTGTACCCACTGCGGTATGTTAGTTGCTTTTTCTCTTCGTCTCACAGTTTTCCCCTACACCAATCACATAGTTTACTATCTGATACATTTTCCTGGTATCAGATAGTACCAGCCTGTTGCATAGACTGCCATTGTGCTTCACACCAGCTGGGCTAGGTACTGTGAGGTCATTGACGTTGCAGAAAGTATTGGAACTCGGTTCCGCTGCACCATTTGTTATTACTAGACCGGCCCACTCTACGTAATGCGTTCTCTGGCATGTCCACTTAGAGATATTAATAAACCTGAAAACATACTACTCTTAGTAAGTAAAATTAATAGTTCGCAAATGATGCAAATTTTAATGTAATATTGTTCATTACACCAATTTCTCAAACACCAATAAAATTTGCGCATATTGCCCACACACAACTTGTGTCTTTACAAATATCAACAGTAAGTTTGTTGACATAAATAAATAATGATTACCTATAAAAAATATCTGCACATTCCTGTATAAGCCAAACTTCCAAGCAGTTTGTGCAACATTTAAAGATACTTTTAAAATAATTGAACACAAGAAACGCAACTAAGATTGTACTCAGCAATGGCAGCTAGCTACCCCCCCCCCAAAAAAAAAAAAAAAAAATCAAACATGAATCGTTAAGGATAATGACACAGTGGGCTCATAGATCGGCCGGACCGCGCGAGGAACGGCGCGCCCTCCACGAGGGTAAAGCGGTGAACAACCGGCAAGTCATGAATACGGAACACTAACTGCTGTACTGACTTACATTAGGCTAACCTGCATCACAACAGATGTTGAAATTGATAACCCTCAACGTGAACACATTCCCTATATCTCCGAAAGCAATTTTGGTTTACTCGAAAAAGTCCATGTTACCGATTGCCTGTATCTCTCTAGTGATGCTGTGCTTATTCTTGTAACGTGTGAGGATTTTATGTGTACTCTTTGTGCTTTAATCTTCCCTATCAATAAAAATCGCATGCAAATAAGTGAGGGGAATGAGGTGGCCACAGTCCCCCAACTTTCACTATACACACTTAGCAATTCATGCATAGAATTTGCAGCAGTGTGCGCTGTAGCTGAATTCTGCTGAAAACAGTCACACTATCCTTCATTTCTTGTTAGTTATGAACAAAGATATTTAAAATAGATTTTACATAAAAGACCGAATCAACCGTTGTGTGGTAAATATGGGACCTATAATTCTACACACACTCACTGAGCACCAAACCCCAACTTTTGCAGCTTGGTGAGGAACTTGAGTAGCAATACGGGGAGTTTTGGTAGCACAGAACCAAAGTTCCAATGTTGCTTGCAATAAGCCGCATTTATTGAGTTAAACATTTAATCCTTGTACAATTTTCCCTATATTTATGTTGGAATTAAAATTCATATCGAAATAGCTCTAACCATGTTTTTCTATCACATTATATATTTTTTTTTTCACGTCCTCCAACGTAATGTCATATCGGACGGTGAATGAATGAAATGATCCTCAAGTGAGCCCGAGGTCCATAGAGCTTTAAGTTACCCGATATTCGTCTTCTCAGGATAAGGGAAAATCTCGGAAGAGAAAAGCTTATCCGGATAGCTTACCGAAAGCGAGATTCGAACTCTGGACCTCTTGAACGCGAGGCGGACACGTTAGCCATCACGCTACAGAGATAGGCATTTTATAGTGCAGTTCCTGCTTTCGAATGAAAGGTTTTCTTCTAATACCTATGCAATAACCCGCTTTTCATGAGTGGCATTAAAATTTAATTACATATGTGAATTTGTAGAACTTCTGAAATGTGTGGAATTCTGTTCCGAGCTTGCCATAGATCAATAATTCGGTTACATGTAGTTTCTGATGTACACAGCATGGTATGAATCAAGCCACAGGCATAGCTTAATGAGTAACAATTTAGTGAGCCATTAGATATAGTCAATATTTCCCTTCCATGCCGAAGATGTAGCTCTATTTCACGAACACGTGCACATGAGCATCAAAGAAGCTCCAGTGGAGTTAGGACTCTGCAACACTTACTCTTCAAATATTTCGAGCACAGAAAGGTCACCCATACAAGCTGGATTTGGTGGAAGAGTTACAAAATATTTTCAAAGCAGAACTACCAATTCCTATATACTGATACATTGGTTCCAACGGTGCTTCCTTGCCTTCGGCAGTGTAAACCGGTAAAGCAGATCGCAATCCTCGAGAGTGCCATGGGGATAATACATAGAATCGATGGAAGCTGAATATTCGGTGGTGTATTTCGGGGGATCGTCTTATTGGACTAGTTTTCCTGGAAGAGAATTGAGAACCTTTCCAGAACCTCCTGCAGACTCAACTAATGGATGGTGAACTTTTAGAAGTTGTCCCGCTGGCGTTGTTAACACATCACTGGCTACAGCTGGATGAAGCACCGGCACATTATGACTTATTGGTGCAGGCTTTTCTCCGTCTTACCTTTCCATGGAGGGCTTATATACTGGTTGCGTCGTTTGCCGAACCCCATAGCTGTAGATTTCTTTTCACGGGGACATCTAAAAACAGGCCAAGAAACATTGCAGTTCTCCGCAGACGCATATAGCTTCTTCCCGTATGTGGCACTAGAGTTGCTTCGGTGAGTACACTGGGGGGCGGGGGGGGGGGGGGGCGAATGTCAAACAGAATCCAGTGTTAAAGAAGAACATCAAGGCCCATGTTAAACATAGTGGTACTCTGTTGCTGAGTGAGACGGAAGGACCAACGACAAATGCATTATTAATTGACATGCATGAATATGCTGTACTAAGGAAATAAATTAGGAGCATTGCTTTATCAAAAGTCATATTCTTTCACTTTACTGTAAAACTCATCTTGAGTTTTCTTCTCGTAACAAGGCATTTGCACAGTCTCACTACCACAGTAGTTGAATTCAATGGAAGCATCTCCATTAGTCCCATTACAAATCATCACAACCTATTTTTACAAACACACGTCACTAAATTGAAATAGGCACAAATCTGAATACAGTATATTTCGGATACCCTTCAACCCCTGTGGAATGCAACTAACACCACCATTGCACAATGAGCGCGTACGGCGTAAGGATCTACACGGCCATTAGGGAACACCTGTGTATTACTGTGATGTCGGGCTCGGCGCACCACAAAGGACGGACGGGGCTAGTTACTTCATGCTACAAACCGTCCCGGCGAGCGGGAAAAGCCATGGTCAGGATGCCTCGTGCGTCTGTTTGTGTACGTTACTAACAACAATCGAAGTGGCTACACAAAAATGGAGTTTTCTCCGGAGCCTTTGAGAGAGATCCAGCTGCGTGACCGGCCTGAGGATCGTGAAAAGTCTGTGTGAAGTCAATTCCACTATATGTAAGGAGGCGAGAAAGCAGCGGTGAATGAATTTACGGACAGACAGCCGGTCATTGTGTCGGTGAGACAGCTATGTATGTGTGTGTGTTGTGTGTGTGTGTGCGTGTGTGTGTGTGTGTGTGTGTGTGTGTGTGTGTGTGTGTGTTTTACGTCACGTGCGTCGTTAGAAGATTCTAACGGGCGTCGAGTGATTGCATCGTCGTAGAGAGTGTTGAGAGACAGAGAAAGTGAAGAAAGACAGATGAAAACACCAAGCAAGGTTACGGAAATAAAAGTGGTGCGTTGTGATAGCACGAAAGACTGTAGGCTGTGTTAACGAGGAGAAGAAAACTGTGTATTTGTGATAACATTTTACAATACAATAAAGTGATATAAGAGTAACCGGACTGGAGTTTGTCATTTTATCACAATACTTTGAGGCTCTCTGAGCCCATAAAAAATTTGTAGAAAAAGGTAATTCTCTCTCTCTCTCTCTTTCTCTCTCTGTATGTGTGTATGATTCTCGTGCGTATCTGAACACCATCACCCAAAAACGAAAAGTTAAAAGACAACCTTGGTATTTAACTTCAGAAGCTGTCAAGGATGGGACAACCAGATATTCAAGTGAAGCACCTCCCCTGCCCCCAAGATATTCGCATGGCAAATGAAATTTATATTTTTAATTATCTGGGAAGAGCTTCTGAAGTTCCCTTCATTCTGAATAATGTTTGCATAATTCCTAAACCAGAAGATATACTGTAGAATTCAAACAACACGAGAGTTCTGATAGTTCTTGGAGGGCTATGTTTGCACGACAATGTCCTTTTCACTACTGCTCTAGCCAGTACGGTGCCACTACTCTAGTTGTCTTAGCCTGCTGTACTTTGAGAGGTAATGTGTTGCCATATTACACTCTACTGTAGCTCTTGATTTGCTACTGCTTACTGCAGTTCATATGTATTCCATTTGTTTTTATAATGTGCTTTTTGCTATTGCGCGCTCGTGTGGTAGGAAAGAATAGCAGTATATAGCAATTATTGAACGGCCTTTAACGTTAAAAAAGGGTTAATACTAGTACCGTGTAACAGTCAGGGATTGCAGCAATTGTAGTCCAGTTTTAAACATCAGGCAAACAAAGAAGCTCTGAGATACATACATTTTTGTCTTGTCTTCGTCTATCACGGTGAGTATTCTGACACGTCAGCCGATGACTTATTGTGAGTCAGACTTCGGGAGGAAGGATAATGTGAAAGTACCCTATAGGCGGCCGGAATGCATCACAGGCAGAACTACTACGGTGGGTCCCTAACAGATGCAAGTAGTTCTTCAGCCCGTTGACACTCACAACTGGAAAGATCGGATAAAGAGAGAATGAAATGAGAGTGATTTGGGGGATGTAAGGTAAATATCCACCCCGAAAAAACCAAGTTCAGGAAGGTCGGCCACGGGAGTTGAACTCGCGACCTCATGAATGCGGGCCACCGATGTTACCGCTTGAGCCATCCATCTCGCCAATACATACATTACACCACATAAAAGTTACGTGATTAAAAACACTAAAGGATTTACCATTATCGAAGTAGAGCACTAACAATGGAAGTAATAAAGCCAATGTCGTGAGACAACTGAGTACTTGTGGTATCACATAAGAGAGGCTTGTCAAGAATGGGAAAAAGAAAGGCTTCTTGGCATAGATAAGATGACCATTTCCATCACCGGGTCATCTTTTTTCTCTCCTGCTGATAAAGAAGGCACCTTGACTCTCTGAATCATCCCATTATCACCATGAGCTTGAGCAATTTAATTATTGCAGAAGTAATTTAGATTACTGTATTTAGAAACTGTGGCTGCCACAGTTGTTTATCATTCATTGAAACTAGAAAGTAATTTCAGCTGAATTGATCTTTATTAGAGAATGTGAAAGTTGGTCATGTTCTACATCAGGCATGGGGAACAGGGGTGACAGGAATGAAATCGAGTATTTACCTTCTCAACTTGCTAACTGACTGGCCGGTTCTCTGAGATAGACATAAAATACCGGTAGGTGTAGCCTGATAGCTAATCGCTGTAAGGCAGTAGATGGGGTTAAAGATATGATGTAGGAGAAATTACACATTCAGTCAGTTCTCGCCATCTATGTTCTACATATTTCTTACTCTGCAAATCTAGATGAATGCTGCATAAATTGGAAGTAGGTGAGCCGTGAAATGTATTTAGAACATAATGCTCCGCATTTTAAATTAAAAATGTAAGTGAGGGAAGGTCACGGTAGTTATCGTCCAGAATAGGTTAAAACTGAAATTGGTACTGAGTAGAGGGAAAGTTTTAGTTGCTATGCTGTAACTTATTTGACAGGAGAGGGAGGAATAGATGGGGTGATTGTAGGTTTACCTCCTCTAATAAAGCCCTCCATTTACATATCGAGCACCAAGTGATGTTATCATATATACAAGAAAAAACTAAATCCCTTCTTATGGTTGACTCCTGGACAGCCAATAGGTATGACGAGCTATACAGCTCAACGTTTCCTGAAGGGGTTGAATTCATCAAGAAGCTAAATCCAGCAAAGTGCCCAGGCATTATGCAACTTGCTGGCGTTTTCTTGTCTATGTGAAATTGATCACAAATATAACTATGGTAGCTTCTGGGAATGACATAAACATAAGGCATAGAGACCACTTCTTATGCATTCAATCATTTGTGTATTTCCAGATCTTGATAGCAAGATTCTCTAACTTAATCAAATATTTCTTTTTTCAATGAGGCTATACCAAAGACTTTCCTGGTATATTTCAAACACCCTTGGAGTACTGCCTCGAAGAAGGATTAATGGAAAAGTGTTTCCATGATAAACGTGATCAACCTTCTTTCATCAAATGTGTACAGTCCGGTGCACGGAAATTTTCTGATGCTGTTAACGTCTTTTGGTGTGTTACTTTATTTAACGTTGGCATAACCACTTCACCATTCGTGTGCCACACCAGTTCTGGCTGTGGCATTCTCTTATTGGTTTATATAAAAATCCAATAACATAAGCAATGGCTGATGAACAAGGGGCGTGGCCGATGTGCGTAATGCAAGGGGAGGGGTAAGGAGGAATTTAACCCGAGTGGAACGATTGTCACCATCATCTCCTGGCTGTGTCCATCGCTCATTGGTTTGAGTAATAACTCTGGGATTCGGCTTCGGGAACCAGGGAGAAGGACAAGGGGTGGGTCGCACGAAAGAGTTTTGTTGAATATATTGTCCTCTACACTATGCGTACCATCTGAAGTGAGCAACAATATGGATGACCGAAAGTAATTACGCTTCTTGAACAAGGATATAACCCTGCAAGGGTTGCGGCACTATATGGAGTGAATTGGCTCAAATTGGTGGAAGAAATACCGAGAATAGGGATACTGGACACGTGGATTAATTACTAGAACATTATCGTCTTGTGTTTTCCCCTTATGTTTGTCTACGTGACGAAAACATGCTTTTGTATGCTCGGTATATTTTGTGTAGATAGAGCTTGAGTTACACCTTTAAATTATTTTGTAATTAAATGACATGATTCGAAATAAATATGCGCAATGTGGAGTTCAAGTTAATACACATATAATAAAACAAATAAATCTGCCTCATTCCTCATTCCCTTCCCAAGAAAACTACACAAACCTGAGAATGTTCATTATTCAAAAAGGATTGGCAATCCGGCGTTTGCTCCTATCCTCAATAACCGCTGATAAAATAAAGTCCAATGATATGTTTCAATGTAGCTTAAGGGGAGGATGTAAGCTGGTTTGGGTCAAAAATGTCAACATCTAGTATATCATAATCTGGTCTTTTAACCCCACAAAACTTTCCAGAAGTGTCTTTAAAATATATTTAACTGTTGAAAACTGTGCAAATATATGTAACGTTAATCATGAAAAATATCTGTACAAATTTTCATACTTCTAGAGTGAATAGTTTCTCTGAAAACTGGAGTTAAACTTCTTAAAATTAACATTGCAAGCATAGAGTTTACAACCTCCCCTTAAACTGTTTGGGCTTCTGGATCACCTCCACCATAGCGAAACAAAGCGCAGGCACAGGTCTTCCTATCGCTAACAGAGGCTTGAACTAGGGGCGTGGTGCCATTCACTACCAACCTAAACAGCTGTTCCTCATATCGGAAAGTTTCCGTGCACCGGACTATACACTGTGAGAACTGTCTGTGTATTGTCCAAGATGTTATTGGTGACTGCATATATTTTGCCTCCGATAGTGTAGTCAAGTGAACAAACTGCTATACCGTGTTTCAGGCCATATTATTGACTATTTGTCTGACATAATCCTTTGTTTCATATATCACTCATACTTACCGCATTCCCATCGTAACTTTGACGACTGATATGTCCTGTGCTAACAGTCCATAGCAGCTAAAATTTGCATTGTGTATGTATATTTGGTTGCTCTATTAAGTGTGCTATGTGTAAATATAGTTTACGCGACAACATAACGTGACTTTCCCTAGCCAGAAGAAAAAATATATATCCCAGTCTTAAGCTTCTTCATGCACTGAACAAGTTACAATTTAGTTCATGATCCTAGCTCTATCAGCATCGGACTTATTAAATGTTACATCGCTATGAGATGTTTGCTGTTCGGCGCATTGCTAAACAGCTGACAGATGGCTTAATACAAGGTGACAACGCAGCTCTCCCACTTCTTAGCTTCGAATGAAATGTCAAAAGTCTCAGGTAATTTAAATGACACTGTATTCAAAATCTTACTGCACAAAAAATTTGGATCTGTTAAAACACTCAATTTATACCGCATACAGCTTATTTTTATTTGTTTATTTTTTGCGGAGTCAACCATTTCCAAGATATTCCTTTTAATTGCCTTAGGCATAGGAATAGGAGAGATACGGGGAGGGTTCACCACTGAAGCCGGGCTTATTGTATTTATGCCCCCAAGCTGGCACCCCATGGAGGAAGGATGAGGTGAGAGGAGACACCGGGCGGCCAGATCCAGACTGACGGCACAGACATTGATAGAGGTCCCTAAGGTTTCCCAAGTTTGACGATACCTCGAAGTAATTAGGTCTTCCAAGGCCATCTTAGGCAGAACGTGGCGTGATCCAACCCCTTTATATGGCACTCCCTACCCAGATTCCACTGACGAGGGATGAAAAGAGTTCCTATGTGGATATCATCTCTGTCAAACTGCATCTAACGCCTCCACTGGCGCTTGCGAATCTTAAAGAACCAACGGAATGATGAATGAAGCAAAATAGGACTGGAAATTCGGGGGAAGGGATTATCCTTCCCAACATCCGCCTAGTGACCCCAGGAAACCCTAAAAAAAATCCATGGGTCAGGGAAGCTGGTCATGGGAATCGAACCCACGACCTCCTGAATGGGAGCCTCGTTCACTATCGCGAAACCATTTCGCTTGGTTTAATTGCCTAATATTTCAAAATACACTTCTCTCAGATGGAAAGTCGTTATCCGTTGTTTTACTTTTATTTCCCTCTCTATCTCTCTCTGTCAACCTATCCCTTGGCCATTCAGATCAAGGTCCTCACATAGCAACCCGCTCTTAAAAGACCTGACTATCGCTTAGAGCCTACCGTATTCTCCGAATCACTTATGCCTACAACAGAAGCAGATAGAAGGGTAAGCGATTTTAAGAATAGTTTATACAGGAGTGAGAAGAGAAAGTCATGAGAGTGTAACACATCAGATTTTTAAAAGTGAACAAACATTTAATCATTAATGTCACATCGGGTCTAGTTTACAGAAGGAGGAAGTAGTTGAGGGTAACGTGTGCGAGGATAGGTTTATGCGTTCCTGTTTTAGGAAGGTCTAATGTTGCACGAGGTAAACTTTAGCCGAACTTTTGGACAGCACTTGATGTGCTTTAACACGGTTCTGTAAACAAGAATTCCATAGCGTCAGATTTAAACACGATTACAACAGGGAGTCACTGATCCGACACCCAACAACCTAACACTGGCAGGAGAGAGAGAGAGAGAGGTAGGGGATGTTTTGAGCACCGGCCCGTTATCCTCGTTTTATGTCGCTTCAAAATAGGACACTCCAGTTTTTATTGCTGGGCGGCTTTAGTGGTTATGGCCACTATGGACTGGGCCTTTGTGGCTATGTAAAATATGACGTGTTGATTGAAATGGAATGAAAGGAAACGCCAAAGTTAAATGAATGCAGTGTTTTGTACTTGGATGATGTCCTGATCACATCAAATTAAATAAATATCAGAACATAATTTTCATAGAGAACCAGTCAGAGATTGCCATTAATCATTTATGTGTCGCATGACATCAAAGAGTAATGAATAACTACTTAGCCACCTATGCAAAGCAGAAAGCGTGGAATGCATGAAATTAATTTTGCATATTATGGTCACCAATACATCCGTTTTAATACTGTTACATATATTATGGATGTTGTATGTGTAATGCTGCTATACGTTTTTAAGAAGGATGTATTGCGAAAGCTATAAATCTGTGAGAAAAGCATATAAAAAACCTTCTGAAACACTTTCATAGACCTTTTAAAATAAAAAAAAACCCGATATGCGTCCTTACATGACTTTCTCTACTCACTCTTGTGCAACATATTCAGAAAAGCACTCCCTCCATGCCAGCAGGCTACACGCTGCAGTTCAAACTAGTAAACAGTCTTTCTACCCCACTTACCTTGGCAAATAATATTGGACGAACGTTCAGAATGACTACGCGCGCGTTTCACCAAGAATGGGAAGATTATTTTGGTATTTAATATAATGAAAAACCATTTTGTTTTATTTGTGATCATTCATTACGCCATGTATTTCATCTTAATATTAGACGTCATTTTAACAAAAACATATCAATGAATATGGCAGGATCATTATATCAGTATGTTTATATGTAAGTGCTTAGGCTTGCACGGCCGGTGTCCATTTGGAATAAAATATCTTCGCGGGCTTGTAGGTCGTGGTCGACGTGTAAGAATTGCTCCTGACGTTTCTCTCAAATCTGCGTCGAGCATCTTCAGAGGACCCAACGATGAATGATTAGGTTAGGTTATATATGCTATATCGTTTTGTCCTGTTGCCGGTACAGTGGACCCGGCAGGGTACCCACTTGCAGGGGTAACAATTTACATATCTATATACATTTTCGGGCTTTTAATACGTACAGTCTTCCTGGGTTTGCCCAAACCCATACGGGAGCCCGCTGCGGGTTCTCGAGAACAACTTGGTGCAATAATTGTTTTGTTTTGGTTTCACTTGTTTTGTTCTGTATACCTATATATAATATTTACACATGTACATTCATTCATTCACTCTCATTCACACACACTACACCGATGCACACTGTTTACATAGTACCCACTGTTTGGCTGAGTGGGCAGCATGTCCTGTGGTGGTGACTGTTGGTGGCGGCGACCCCTGCGGTACGTGGCTTGGCCTTGAGCTAGTGATTGTGGGTGCGCTAGGCAGTGACTTCCCTAGAACACGCGTATTCTTTTGTTTTCTGTGGCGCGGTTCACCGGTGCCAGTGTTGGCTATGAGGGGGTTTTGGTGCCCTCTAATGCGTGCCCACGTCATGGTGGATCGTTCGTGGATGTGGTCGGACGGGTAGGGAGTAAGGAGTTCCTTGTGGATGATAGCGGTTGAGGTGAGGAGTGCACATTGAGGTATTTTCTTGAGGCATAAGTTTTGGATGGTTTGAATTTTTTGAAGGGCGAATTTTGAGGCGTTTGCCCAGGCGATGCACACATATAAAAGTGTAGGTAGAATGAAGGCTTTATGCAGCATTAGTTTGGAACGAGTTTTTATTTCTTTGCTTCTAAAGACGCTGCCGCCCTATGTTGGCGGTATTTATGAGGTGGGCGTTCCAAGAGAGTGGTTTGTCCAAGGTCACTCCCAAGTAGTTTACTTGCTGACTACAGTGCAATGTTTAACCACCGATCGTGAGGTCCATTTCTGGAAGTTGCAGCTTTTTTGAAAAGTAAATAAGCTGGCACTTGTTTGCATTAATTTCAATTTTATAGTCATGAAGCCATGAAAGGGAGGGGACAGTGTACCACTGCATCTTGAGAAGGCCGAAACGAGGATTTCTATGGTGGTTGTAGATTGCAGTGTCGTCAGCGTACATGGCGACCTTGCATCTGTCGTCCACAGGAAACTCGTTAGTGAAAAGTATATACAAAATGGGGGACATGATTGCTCTTTGTGGTACGCCAGCCTGCATAACCCGCTCATGTGAGCAGAAACGGTCCACCTGAACGTAGAAGTGTCTGTTTTTAGGAAGGTGTCAATTAAAAATAAATAGTTTCAGAGGCCAGGAAAGTTTCGGTGTAATTTTTATATCAAGCCATCGTTCCAGCACCTATCAAATGCAGCTTCTACGTCCAAAAATAGCGTCAAAGTGGAAGCCCCATTTTTAAATTGTTCGGTGACGTCATCAGGAAGTCTTAGTAGCTTCAGGTCGCTGGAGTGACCTTTTCTACATCCGGATTGTGCATTGAAGAGTTCTTCCATCTCCGAGATTTGTTTATTGAGTCGAAAAAGTATAAGTCGTTCAAAGAAGTTTTTCAATGTTGGACAGGAGACTGATGGGATGGTAACTTTGAGGGTGCCTGGTACTCTTCCCTTGCTTAGGTAACATGATCACCATGGCTCGTTTCTAAGTGTGCGGTAAGTAATTGCATTTAAGGCATGCGTTAAACAATTCTGTGAATTGCACCAGGGCTTTTCTCGGGATGTGTTAGAGGTCCTCATTAGTTATCCTGTCCGGGCTGGTGGCTTTCCCACTACGTAGCTTCCTAATGTCTTTGTAAACTTCCTGAGGTGTAATTAGCGTCAGTGGTTGCTTGTGCTTCTGCGCCACCCAGGCTTGTACCCAGTGTTTGATGTCTCCTTGGGCTGGATTGCTGTTGGGATTGTTGGAGAATTTCTCCGTGAAATAATCTGCAAACACCTCGGCTTTCTCCTCTGAGGGGAAGTGCAGGTCGAGTTAAGTGTGGGGGGTCTCAGTTCCAGTGTTATCGCTCGAGGAGGTCTTAAATACCTTTGGTAATTTCCACAAGAAACTGTCCGAATGGGTGGTCATCAGCATTTTCTTTTCACATTGCTCAATTTTGTTGATTTTAACTTGGTGTCCAATAGTTTTGCATAGCCATTGTGCTAGCATCTTGTGCTCGGGCTGGTGGATTTGCCTTCAGAGCCTCATCAGGTGTCTTCGCCTTGCAGTTCGAAGCTCCGTCTCGAGGTACGTGCAGAAGCTGGGTGGACTTCCGGCGTATGTGGTAGCACTTCGTTTGGCTGTGTGCAACGAGGCACACAGACTCTTCTATAGCGGCGTCTATTTCCGTTTCGTTGGAGTATTCTAACCTGGGCTGCCATCTTGCGCATTTCCAGCTTGTACTCTTCCCCGGTTCGGCGCACGCGTATTGTGATGGCGCCCCGAATTTCGAAGTGTGCTGGAAGATGATCGGGGTCCAAGCTATGATACACGTTAAAATTTTGTGAAATGGCCGCATTTTTGGAATTAACGAAGTCCAAGATTTCGGGGTCAAAATGCCCTGAACGGTGCCAAAAGATGGGGTTCAAGGGGGTGTGTACCTCTACATTGTCATGTTCAGTAACAAATTCGGCTAGGAGATTTCAGGCCGCGTTTGCCCGGCGTGACTGGCACCATGGGTGCCGGGTGTTGAAATTGCCTGCAATAACAACATGCTCCCCTAAATCGAGGATTTTTTGAGGTCTCTCAGGAAAACGGGGAGTTTAGGGGCCAGTAAACTGCTACCAATACCACCAGTTTGTCGTTGATTGAGGTTTTGAGCGCTGTGCACTCTAACGCTTCCAGCTTTGGAAGCGTAACAGAAGCATGAGCAACTATGTTTTTCAATACTATGGCTGTCCCTCCCCCCTGTCAGCCAGATCTGTCAGTTCGAAATATGTTATACCCTTGGAGCTTAAATGTAAGCCCTGGTCGTAATGTGACTTCAATTTTGTTGCGCCTCAGGTAGCCTCCAATTTCATATTGTTTTCGGGAAATAATATCGGCATTCCACGGGAGAGCCCACATTAAAGATATACCTGCCCTTTGAGTGGCCATTTACTCCAGTATGGCAGAGATGAAACATATGATGGTTTCGAGTTTTTCCCATGTGCGCGTGTAGCTTCTGAATTTCGTTATAAATGGTTGTAGTTTTGACACAAGCGCTGGTAAATTTAGTAAGCTAAATATTTCTGAAAGGTCTCCCAGGGGTCTCTGAGGGTTCCTGGGAGGAGGGGAGTTGTTGGGGGGAGCCTGAAGGTAGTGGAGCACTTGAGCTTGTCCTGGCTAGTGCTGCCAGTTGACGGCGGTGTCGTTCATGTACGAATGTCTCGCACTCCCTGTAGCTGGCAGGACGAGACTTCCCAAATTCATGCAAAGGGGTACGGTATCATCCTTTGCCTTTTTTGGGCCATCAGCCAGGCGGTCGAGGTCTCTGCAGAGGACACACCGGGAGGAGGAAATATTAGCCACATATAACGTCAGAACAGTTCACTAACCTACCCGAAGAATAAAATAATTCTTACGTTCTGCGAAGGATAACCCTTCAGTTTGGCAGGTGTTTATAAGATACTGCGTAGCTGCGACCAAGTCTACATAGGCAAAACCAAGCGCAGCATAAAAACAAGATTAAAAGAACACGAACGTCAGTGCAGGTTGGGGTACACGGAAAAATCGGTAGTAGCAGAGCACGCCCTTCAATACAACCACGACATACAACTAAGAGACACAAAGCTCATCAGTTCCTCAGAGAAATTTCATGTCAGATTATATCGCGAGGCGATAGAAATATATAAACACTAGGCGAATTTCAACCGCAAAGAAGAGTGGATGACACAAAACATGTATACCAGCACAGGAACAACTAAAAATCATAAAACGGCCCACAACAATGAACGGCGAGGGAAAACACGATTGGATATCCGGCAGCCAATCAGTGACGGGGGGCGGTACGCTTCGTATATATAAGGGAGACTGACTCTCCGTAGGGTCCTTTCTTTTCGATATACAGGGTGGCATTCCAGCCGGTGCCTCTGGGCCTCGAAGGAGGGCTGAGACCAACTGGAATAAGTTCACCACGGAAATGCACAGGATGGCGCAACCCAGGCTGTCATACTATAGCGAGGCAGACATAGATGTCGCCATTGAAAACTTCACTGCCTCGCTACACACAGCCAAGAGAAGCGCTACCACTTACACCACAAGACCACCCGGTTTTTGCACGTACCCCGAGGTAGAGCAACTCATTGCGCGGAGACGACGTTTGACAAGACTATGGCGGTACACCCGTCAGCCTGAATATAAAGTGCTAGCAAAATGGCTACGCAACATTATTCGGCATCAAATTAAAATCAACAAAACTGAACAGTGGGAAAACAAAATGCTGAGTACCACCCATTCGGACTCTTCCTTGTGGAAATTACTAAAGGCATTTAAAGTCTCCACGAACGTCAACTCCGCAACTGAGGCGCTGCACACTCATGGTGGCCTGCACTTCTCCGAAGAGGAGAAAGCCGAGGTCTTCGCTGACTGTCTTGAAGATAGATTCAGCGAAAACCCAGTAACCAACCGCGATATAGAACGGGAGGTACCGACATGGGTACAAACCTGGGTGGCGCAGAAGCAAGAGCAACAACTACCCATCATAACACGACAGGAAGTTTACAAGCTCATTAGGAAATTACCTAATGGGAAAGCTGCCGGCCCAGACAAAGTGACTAATGAGGAACTTAAGCATCTCCCGAGAAAATCCCTGGTGCAACTGACTAAAATATTTAACGCCTGTCTACAGCAAGGCTGTTTCCCCGCTACCTGGAAACGAGCCAAGGTAATTATGCTCCCAAAGCAAGGAAAAAGCACCAGGCAACCGCAAAACTACCGCCCCATTAGTCTTTTGTCTACTATTGGTAAATTGCTCGAAAAACTTATACTTTTTCGACTTCAAAAACAAGTTTCGGAATCTCATGAACTCTCAAATTCACAGTTTGGTTTTCGAAAAGGACATTCTACTGACTTACAGCTTCTCAGACTAACTGATGACGTAACAGAGCAATTTAACAATGGGGCTTCAACGTTGGCGCTATTTCTGGACGTAGAAGCCGCATTCGACCGGTGCTGGCACAATGCCCTTATTTACAAACTGCACCACAATTTCCCGGCTCTTCAAAATTATCTATATTTGCTGCACAATTTTTTAGAAAAACGGAAATTTTACGTCCAAGTGGGCCGCTCCTCCTCACGGGAGAGAGCGATGCGGGCTGGCGTCCCACAAGGGGCAATCATGTCTCCCTTTTTGTACATATTATTCACCAACGATTTCCCAGTGGACGCCAGATGTAAGGTCGCCATGTACGCCGACGACACTGCAATATACAACCACCATAGAAGCCCTCGTTTCGGCCTTGCAGAAATGCAACGTTATGTTAACAACTTCCTTTCATGGCAACATGACTGGAAAATCAAAATTAATCCCAACAAATGCCAGCTGATTCATTTCTCTAAGCGGCATCACACTTTGGCAATGGACCTAACGGTCGGTGGTCAGGTATTGCATTGCCGTCGGCAAGTTAAATACTTAGGGGTTACCTTGGACCGCACAATGTGCTGGTCCACCCACATAAAAAATAGCGCCAACAAAGGCAGACAGCGGCTAAAGTTATGCGCCCCCAACTTCCGCAGCAAACAGCTGCAATTGAAGTCCAAACTCGTCCTGTATAAAGCTTTCATCCTTTCGGTGGTTCTATACGCGTGTGTGGCCTGGGCAAACGCCTCAAAAACCGCCCTGAAGTCTATCCAAACCCTCCAAAACCTCTCCCTCCGGAAAATCCTCTCTGCTCCCATCCTAACCACTAACCGAACCCTTCACCAGGAAACCCAGATCCCTTCCATTCCCGAGACCATAACAAAAAGAGCCATTGTTGCGTGGGCGCGCATCAGGAATCACCAAAATGACGTGATTGCCAATATTGGCAAGGGCGAGAGCCAAAGCATCGTAAGCATGCTAGAATTAAAATGTTCTAAACATTGCATGGCTCGCCGACTGATGCGCGTCCATACAAACCAGGCCCTAGGCCACACACTACGGAAGAGGTGCCTCGGAAACGCCGCAGGAGCTGCAACCTGGTCCGCACAGGGAAGCTGCGGAAAAACTGTACATAGTGAAGTGTATATAGTGCAGTGTGTGTAAACATGTATATACGAGCGCGTGTGTGTGTGTGTGTGTGTGTGTGTGTGTGTGTGTGTGTGTGTGTGCGTGTGATGGGACATATGTGTGGTATGCCCAGGAGTGAGTGCGTGTATGTATCCGTGTATATAAGTTTAAAAAAAAAAACTATCAAACACAAAAAACTGAGAATACGCCCAAAAACTGTTCTCGGTGGGCTAAAGCTGCCCACTGTATGAGTTTTTGAACATATAAAAGCAAACATGAACACCAATGTAAATACTGTAAAATATAATTAATGTTAATTTTAGCCTGTAAGCCGGGCCCCTCTGTACCGGCACCGGGCAAATGTTTTCTATAATAAAATAAGTTGAAGTTGAAGTAGGGTCCTCTAAAGATGCTCGACGCAGACTTGAGCGAAACGTCAGGAGCAATTCCTACACGTCGACCACGGCCTATACGTCCGGAAGATATTTTAGTCCAGAAAAGTATGTTTAAAATTAACGTAGTTGTCATATAGGCCACACTTGATAACAGGAATTAGAGGAATTGAAATCCCTGTTCTCCAACAGACTCGTTAAAAATAAATCGTCCCAAACTTCCAATGACGTCATTCAATAAATATGTTAGGGACAGTTACCGTATTCAAAGTTTAGTTACATGAAGAGCAGATCCAGGTCTACATTAACAGATATGAATTTAGTTTATGTTCTAGGTATAAGTTGTTCGGCTTTGAAACCAGATTTAAATATATCGGTAATGAGAAAACACGGCCGTCGATCTGGAACTAAGTGATTTAAATTATCTCCACAAATGGGGCTCACTTTTACTTTCTCTACTACGTATAGTAAATTAGAGGAAGTATTGTACTCCACCCAAACATTTCCTGCCGGAAATATATGTTTTGACGCCCCCTGTATCAGAAAAAGGTCCGTGTGTCTGTAAGCCAATAGACAGCATAACTCAAAAACGAAAACTTGGTTAAAAGCCAAAGTTGGTATTTAAGTTTAATGTATTTGAAGAATGCAACATGAACATTTTGAAGAAAACTGTTCCACCCTAAACTACCCTTTACATTGAAAATTTTTCGAAAACGTTGATTTTCTTGAAAATGACTATAACGGTTTTCATTAAAATACCGTATGTTTGAGATATTTTTATGACAAATGAAATGTATATCTTGAATTTTCTGGCTATAGCCCATGTAGTCCTGTTTACTCTGGATTACTTGCATAACTGGTGAACCATAAGAGATACACCAAATCTTACTATATATAAAAAAAATTATATCTTGCTAAAGTGCACAATTTATATCCAAATACATTTTTTTTGTAGAGTGAACCATTTCGCAGATATTCCTGGTTATTTGTGTGAGATTTGGAGAACTTACACTTCTGTCAAATGGAACATCGTTATTCGTCTCCTTTATATGTTAACCGTGCAAAGAGAACGGAATTTGAAAGCTAAAAGATTTGGCAATCGCTCAAAGCCTACTGTATTTCCACATCCCCTTGTACCTACAAGGAAATAAGCAATTAGGTAATTTCAGCAAATGTTTATCTCAACTAACACGAAGATACAGGAATTCAAGTTTGCAAGAATGATTAGTACAAGAGCAGAGAAAGTTACGTGAGTGCAGCACATCAGATTTTTACTATTACAATGTGCCGTGTATTTGTAAGGGTAAACAACGGCGTAATGAGGGTGAATGTTCAACTTCGACTTGAACTTTCTGTGTCGTCTGTGTCGTTCCGTAATGTGGTGTGGGAGCAGTTGCTACCCTCCCTCTCTTTGCCTTATTGACACTCCTGTGAAACACGTCTGTAGAAATGCCTTATTACATATTTCCTTAAAGGTAAAATGGGAACAGGAGAATACAGTAAGCTTCATGCGATAGTTTAGCTATTTAAGAGCTGGTCGCAACGAGATGGGCCTGAAATCTCACACTCTTTACATGGCCAGGAAATGCGAATAACAACTTCCCATTTGAATTAAGTAGTACTGCAAAATTCAAACAAATAATAAGGAATATCTTGAAAATCTTGAATATATATTAATAACTTTAATTAAGTAACAATAAAACCTAAATAAACAGCACATAATCGGCATAAACGACATACATTTTCTGTATTTCTTGTTTTAAACTGTTAATAAATCCATTTAGACAGGATTATGGAAGTTATTTCAAAATGCTTATTGGTATTTGTGTTCTTTGTTAAATAGTACTTGCAAAGGTAGCATTATGTTATGCAGTACATTAACTGTGCCTCAGTCCCGTATTAGATACGGATTTGGTTTGTCATATGTCTAGAGAAACTTCATATTATGCATACATCCTTTAAGGATAGTAACACTGTTATGTACACTTCCAGAGTTCAATTTCATTTTGCTTGTCTGCTTATTTAGGCGCCTTCGTGACCACTTCGCACGAAATTGCGACCGCTTCACTGTTACGTAAACGCACTGGGCCAGTGTTTTGTTGATGTCTTCGTGCTGGTATACGCCGGTCTGTGTTTTGTTTACAACTGAAGCAGCGTTGGCCACCAGGCACGCGCCAGTCAGGTGTTTTGTTTGCATCTGATGCACTACTGACCTAGAAGCACGCGTTGCTCGGGTTCAAAACAGGTCGCTGGCGTGTGCGAACGGAGCACAGCGTTGCCATTTACACTACCGAAAAACTTAATTTTTTACAAAACTATTAAGCCTACCGAACGGAAACTTGGTCTTTTCTTTCTTACACCTACATCTATTAGCCATATTATTCTGGCCGAAGCAGTACCTTCCACGCTGTATGTTTGGAGACCCCTGAATCCAAAAAAGCATTTTTAGAAAAAGATGCATGTGTGTTTGTGTGTGTGTTTGTGTGTGTGTGTGTGTGTGTGTGTGTGTGTGTGTGTGTGTGTGTGTGTGTGTGTGTGTCAGTCTGTGGGCAGCACAACTCAAAAACGAAAAGTCGGTTAAAAACCAAAGTTGGTATTTAAGTTTAGTGTCTTTCAAGGAATGCAACACAAAGATTGTGAAGAAAATAGCCCAATCCTAAACTAGCCTTTACATGGAAAATGTTTTGAAAATTTTAATTTTCTTGAAAATAGCTCTAACAGGTTTGATTAAAATGTCATATGTTTAAGATATTTATATGACAAATGAAATGTATATTTTGAATTTTCTGGCAATAGTCTATGTAGTCCTGTTTACTCTGGATATCTTTTGAATAACTCGTAAACCTTAAGAGAAAGACAAAGTCTTAATATATAAAAATGTAAATCCCGCTAAAACACAGACCTTATTCTACCGTAGTCTAGTATTCCCGTTGCACCTAGAAGGAAATGAGCAATAAAACAATTTGTACAAATGCTTATGTGTTGTTGTTGTAGTGTTTAACGCCCGCTTTTACTACTACGGCACCACAGGCGGTGACACTGATGATACATGAAGATGGAGCACCGGTGGAATGAGATGGCGGGGGAAACCGGAGTACCCGGAGAAAACCCGCCCTGACGCCGCTTCGTCCACCACGAATACCACATGCGGGTCCCTAGGATCGAACCCGGGCCGCCTAGGTGGTAGGCGAGCGCGCTAACCGCTCGGCCACGGCGCCGCCAAAATGCTTATGTCTACTAATACGAAGAAGATATAGGAATAAGAGTTTGTAAGAATGATTAGTACAAGAGTAGAGAAAGTCATATGAGAGCAACACATCAGATTTTTTGTTGTTCAATTTATGTGCCACCTTTAACATCCAACGGCGGCTGTCCCGTTGGAACAATAATTGCTCATGGACAGTTACTGTCGTGTATCTTTGGGTTTGTTTACCTGAGGGTTTTCTTTTTAGTCTTTAACATTATATTCATACACACTTACACTGTCAATCACACTTTCGGACTCCAGGATACATGGGTATACTCTTGGCTAAAGAAAATTTCCCATAGTGCAGCCGGGAATTGAACACGGGACATTTGGATTTGGAGGCTAAGGCTGCTAGCCACCAGTCCCAATACTATCGAGGGCACTTAAGGCCTTGGCATATACAAACAGCTATATCCAGTATTTCAGTTTGAGGGCTTCATAATGGCCGTTATATGCAATGACAGACCATGCTGGCGACTTAGCGATTATTTTATGTATCAGGCGCGGTGCAGACGCGTAACATTCTTGTTCAGTAGAAGTTCATCTGTTCAGCTGGTGAACAATGAGTCTACTGGCGGTACACCACGGAACGTATGTTTTTTCTTCCTTTTACTTTTGTCCGAAAGTTATATGTATTCAGTAAATTGCGATGGCGACTTGTATGTTTTACCTCGGGTATACCTCTTTTGTTAACCGAGCGGGATAGCTCTCTGGCCCGCATTCGGGAGGTCGCGGGTTCGATCCCTGTGACTGACCTATGTTTCCTTTTTCTTTTTCGGGGGTTTCCCCAGGTTGGCAGGTGAATGCTGGTAAGGATTTCCACATCCTCCGAATTTCCTGTCCCTCTATTTCCTTACATTAATAATTTCATTTCACCCTTCATCCCGTTAGGTTTCTTTCAGGGTTGGAAGCGTTGGCGAGCGTCGCGGCAGCACAAGGAACAAATGCGCTTTGGAAATCCCGTCCTCCAGATTGGAAGGAGAGCCATTGTTTTCCGGCTTCCTAAGAGAACTGTGTTTTAGATGCAATTTCTTCTTTAATATGAGATATTATACCTTACATACCCTTCACTATAAAGTCATGGATTTCTGAAAATGGTAGAAATTGGTCTGAACACATCCTGTAGTGCTGGTTTAATTTCTTGGGGCCTTCTTTCTTATATCCTGTCACACTCCAAAACCCATTCATCACACCTAAAACAAAGAGCAATTTAAAACTTAAAACTCAAAAACCACGTGCTTCTCTCGAGGAAAATTATTCATAATACATTGATTTGGCAACATTCAGAAAATAAAAACCAAAAAAACTGAGAATTTCTTGTCACGAGGAACTCGACAAAAAGTCTTAGAATGCTTCTGTAAATGTAAAATGAAAACCCCGCGCGACAGCCCACGAAGGGCCAAGGCCTACCGTCCAGCCGCTGCGTCCCCCACCTCTGCCCACTAAAGGCGTCATTGGTGAGGTGCAGTACTGGAGGGTGGGACGTGGTCAGCGTCCCGAGCCCTCCCGGCCAGGCTACTTCTCCATCAAGTAGCTCCTCAATTGGTCCCCCCGGGACCTAACGAGGCTGAGTGCACCCCGTGCCAGACCTCCCAGAGGGGATGAAATCCCCATGCTGGTACCGGTGATCGAACCCGGGTCCTCCGCGCCACAGGCAAGCGCGCTGCCAGCTGCGCTACGGAGGCGGCCCTTAGAATGCTTCTAGATCTCATAAATTACTGCAGTCAAATACAACACATACCCTGCCAGCCATTCTGCAAATAGTTTCATCAGGCCTTGCCGCTAGATGGCCACCTAGTGCATCTAGTGTTTCCTAGTGTTTCTTCCTGCGATGTATCGCAGAGTCCTGTATTGTAGTGAATGGTATTTGTTATAAGCTACAAATATCACTTCGAGACGCATTTGATGGGATCGAGGGTCGCGGGTTGGACCACCTGCCCTACGGGAATTACTAAATTCAAATTTTGTTTCTGAGTTCACGATTCAAGTGATTATCTATCTCAGAGTGTATTGGAAGGCTTATCATTACATATTATCACTATTCTTGTTCCTTCGCCATATCTGCGAACAGTTTCCGGGAATACGATTATAAACTTGCCTGCGTAGTTTCTCATTATTACGTATCCAGAGAAGTAATTCAGTTTTGCAAAAATAGCACAATTTTGGAAACATTGTGAACGACCTAACGAAGAGCGCACATATTTATGCATCGAAACATTTCATTGTAGTTAGGCTTGACATTCGTGCTAATGTCTTTTCCATATTTTTACAGATTTTATTTGTCGGTTTTACAGCTCTGCTAATGCACTTTGGTTGCGCAACGCAATATTTGCCTCCCTTTGGGTGCTTTCGTGGCGTGCTGATGCGATGGATAGAAAGAACTGTAAATTTTAATGTTTCATTAATAACACTGCGATTATACAGACAGCTGAGAGTGCCTGCGGTCTGCTTCTAGTTCCCCGTCTGCAGTTTTTATGAACCTATTATGGTTGTGGAATATGATAGGTTATGAACCGTGAAATAGTAAAGGAAATAAAGTTATGCTCATAATGAATCCATCGCGTTGTGGTTCGTACAGTACTTGAACTTCAGCACTGAAATGGCTTAAGTGCTTGGTTTGATAACTGGGTCAGCCATGTGCGGTTGGACAGCTCATTTATTTGATCATTTGTATGAGATAAATGTTTGAATGGCTTAGATCTAACAAGTCTACGTTATAAAAGTACAGCATCAAAATAACATTAATTGGTGCTATATTTGGCGAAGCTGCAGAGATCAATATTTTAAAACCATTCAAGTTATTTTATAGCTTTTTACTCTTTAAGACTCCATTGCGGATATTTAGTAGAAACACTTGAACTAGTACATTCACATGACTTTCTCTACGCAACCTTTCACTCAACATAATTATTTGCAGGAATTTAGTTTCGTTGTCGGTACAAGGTATAGAATATAACGCAAAAGTGATAGTGAAATATTTTAAAATAGGGTGGCTATATGAGGGCTTTGAAGCTCTATTCTATTTGCATGACTTATAAGTAGAGGAAGTAAGAATATTGTTGTTATTGTAACAAAATGGCAATTCGACGAATCCCACTTCCTGATACCAGTGTGACAAAATGACACAATTCGTCAGGTTACTTTCTATCACTTTGTCTTCTAACATTTTATATCACAAATACACAGTTTCTTCTCCTGTTAACACAGTCTACAGTCTTTTGTGCTATCACAACTTTTACTTCTCGTAACCTTAGTCAGGCCTTTCAGTGTCTTTGTTCATTCTTTCTGTCTCTCGTACACTAATTACGACGATGCAATCACTTGACGCTCGTTAAATCTTGTTTACCCGCACAGCTGACCGACTCGTGTCTGTAACTGTAACTCTCCAACTCCTCTGCTGTTTCCTCACCGCCTTATACAGAGGGTATGACGACAAAAGGATCTTTCTCGAGCTCCACAAACATGTCACCGATGACGCAGCCAGATCTTTCTCGAAGGCTCCGTAGAAAACCCCTTATGTGTAGCCGCTGCGGTTGTTGTTAATCACGTACTATCACCTACAATCACTTTCACAAAAGTCAACACGCAGCCGCACCATAGTCGAGTGGTTAGACCATCCGCTTCTCACCAAAGCGACCCGGGTTCAATCCCAACCAACCGCATGTGGGATTTATGGTGGAAGAAGAGGCGCTGGGGCGGGTTTCCTCCGGGTTTTCCGTTTTACCCCACCACCTCATTCCACCGGTGCTCCATCTTTATTCCATGTAGGTATCATCAGTATCACTGCCAGCTGTGCCGTATGATGTAAAAGTGGGCGATAAACACTACAAAAAAGTGAATACAGTGGAATCCCGATAACGTGACCTAATGTGGACTGGGGGGGGGGGGGGGGGGGGCTGTCGAGTAACTGAAATGTCAAGTTTTAGGGAATAAGGGTCTGTCATTCTCAACTCATAACATAATACTGCAAATTACATAAATACATACTCCAGCACAATACAGGAAACAAAAGTATAACATTCTAAAATTAATTATCTATTAACATCTTTAATTTCCATTGTCATGTTAACTTGTCTTTTCTTATCGTTCGATGTTTTCACTGGCAGAAACAGGTAACCTGAAATATGTAACTCAAATTTAAGCTTGCCACGTAAACAAGTATATTTTGCACGTGGCAACGATCTTGCTTGAATGCGCACGAGTGACATCATGCAAATTGATGATGTGGGTAATGTCTCTGTTTATTTCCCAGGCTGTACTTAAACGCCCACGTCCGTGGAGGTCGGAAAGACAACCCGACATCTCTATGGTCTTACAAATACAAAAATGAACTTGATCACAAACCACTGAGCAGTTGCAACGTCTAAAAGTAGCTTTGTAGTGGGTAAAGCAAATAGGCTCCCAACCTTTCAAACAAGTGTTTATGCTGTATATCCACATTATTAACGTCAAGCTTTTGGTTTCCTTGTTGTTGTAGTTGTAGTGTTCAACGCCCGCTTTTACTACTACGGCACCGCAGGTGGTGACACTGATGATACATGAAGATGGAGCACCGGTGGAATGAGATGACGGGGGAAACCGGAGCACCCGGAGAAAACCCGCCCTGACGCCGCTTCGTCCACCTCGAATACCACATGCGGGTCCCTGGGATCGAACCCGGGCCGCCTAGGTTGTAGGCGAGCGCGCTAACCACTCGGGCACGGCGTCGCCTTGGTTTCCTTACAATGGTCTGCCAGCTGCATACATTCTGAAGCTCAATACGTGGTCAGTCCTTTTGTTACTGTGACGGAGGTTGCGGTAGGTTGTACACGTATGCTAATTAAAATTTACCTATGCTATTCATACCGCATAGTACATACTAGAAATTATTACAGTCAAGTTTAACGATGCAAAATAAACAAACATTAAATAAAAGAAGCTTGCCGAGTTACGCGGAATGTCGAATTATCTAGAGTCGGGTTATTTGGATTCTACTGCACCCAACTCCAGTGAGACCTGTGCGAAGGGTCACCTAATTCTCAGGCGTTCCTAAACAATTAATAGTATGAGAATGAAATTTGCCATATATGCTTCCCTTGCTGTTTAGAGAGCATGACAGCCATGCGCTCACCTCACAGCCTTGGAAAGCAATATTTCAGCAATCATTCTACATTAACAAGCTGACGCATAATCCTCTCCCCTCGATTTGATGCCGTCTTTAAGATCTAAAAGATCTCGTCGCCAGGATATCTCCTATCCTGTGTATCTGACTAGCTCTAGCAAGAGGTCCTAATCTGCAAGGTATGCGTGCGTTGTGGTTATTGTTATTTTTCAATTTCTCAAATTTCTCAGTTAAACTTTTATTGTTATTTTCTAATTTCTCAGTTAAACTTTTATTGTTATTTTCCAATTTCTCAGTTAAACTTCATTGTTATTTTCCAATTTCTCAGTTAAACTTATTTTAATTTCATTCAACATTGCCATTATCGGCCCAAGTATGTTACTTTCTTTATTTACAACTGGTGCTTGACATTCTCTACCAGAATGACCTTCTCTTAGCTTCGATCTGATACATCTACATTTCTCCCTACATTTTCTACTACATCTACAGTTTCCCCATTTACAACTTCTATCTCCTGAATTTTACTATCTACTACAGACTGTTCCAACATCTTGCCGTTTCTAAGAAGCATCTACCTAAATATCACTGATAAATTAGTTTAACACTCAGTACTTTATTATGGTCACTGAACACTGATGTTGCCGCTGTCCCTGATGTTACTGGTCCATTACTTCCGCAGTCTCTGTTGGATCTCCTCTTCTGGAATCTTGCTGGCTCAATCCTTATCGTGTCAGCTTGTGCTGGTCCTCTTCTTCTCGATATCGTTGGCCCAATCCTCGTCGTCTTATCGTGACCCACGTTGAGCGCCATTTGACGCATAATCCTCTCCCCTCGATTTGATGTCGTCTTTAAGATCTAAAAGATCTCGTCGCCAGGATATCTCCTATCCTGTGTTTGGTGTCGCGGTATCTGACTAGCTCTAACAAGAGGTCCTAATCTGCAAGGTATGCGTGAGTTGTGGCAGGAATGGAACCAAACGAAGAATTAACAAACATTTGACTTTATTTGCAAATTTTCAGTTTTGTAGAGAACTGCCGACGATATCTAAATAGAATATAACTTTCTAACTTCAACTGCAACTTTATAATACTTGAACTTTGTCACCCTTTGGCAACCGCCGAAGTATGTATACGCACCAGCTTACGTACAATCACAAATTGCACGCGCGCTCTCTGCTCGATTCAAGACGAATGTATCTTGCGTTGCATTTGTTTGCGTGAGCAACAAGAAGGAAGTGATTTCCATTGGTCAACTTTTGAGCACGTCATGGCAAGACACGAATCAGCCCGCGGAATTCTTCGGGCTTTGCTCCTACAACAATTGTAATCTTTATCACTCATCTAATCTGCCAAGGCTTCCATTCTTGAGACTTTAACATATTCAACTTTATTACAACAGTTTTCCTTAACTATCGATTAGAATCTCCTTTTACTTCTTTCTATTATTAATTACTTATATTCATCTTATAATTTCGGTTTCAAAGCAAATATTGAAAATTGAAAGTTACTACACCTGCAGAAAATATATTAATATCGGGTTTTGATTAAATAGTGAATAAGAAGTAACAACGATGCCAGTGTTGAGCTCTTTGCTTACCAACGTAAGCTTAATCATCCAGATGGAACTTCCGTATTCAGTAAGAGATGAGCGCATTAAAGCGCCTTAGCACGGACCTAGAGTGGTACACTGAACGTGGTTCGAATCCCACATAGCGCACATTTTTTCTTCTTCCTTCCCTTCTTTCTGTTTTAACGGGAACATTATTATTTATCTATCCTCTATATAATATACTATAGAATATCATTATATTGCTGAATAAGATTGAAATTTTAAAACTCAGAGCTCTAGAAGATATTGCACCCAACTGCTGTAGATAAAACAGGGAATTTGTCTACTCTCTCAACCATCAATCATTCTTCCTGAAATTAATGTCTAATATTTTCCTTTAAATAACTGCATTCTAAATGTCGAAGATTATTACCATCTTAAAGAATTTACTTCCATCATGCACTGTTACTGTTTAGTTTGCTTACAATGGATGTAAGAAAGCATTTCCCCATATCTTGTTCATGTTAGAAGATATCGACATCTACGAAAACTAAACGCTTTCAAGTACAAAAAGCGGAAGTAATTATCTTAGAAACTTTAATCACTCAGGATGATTACATTCATTTATACTTAATTATGCAGTAATACGACACAAATATAACACAATGCGAGAATAAGACTCAAAGCACCGAAGGAAAATGAATTTAGTGTAATATACAACATACGAAAGAAAATGGTGTACCACCCGTCACGAAAATGCTTAATTAGAAGAACTTGATGCCACTGAATAAAGCAATTAATTATGTCTTAAACAGAATGCAATTTAGTTGTAGATTCCTTCCGCGTGAAGGACCCTTTGCACAGTTTTGTCAGTTTGTTTATTTCCAAGCACTACACAAAGTTGACATGTGCCCATTAGCTAAATTCCTTGATGTGCGCCTTTATCCTGACTCTCCATTCCTGCTAAAAAGCCCTGGGGAACTAATTAAGCTGGTTAACTTTCTATTTCAGGGGTCGAGGTTTGAACCACCAACACTCAATACTTTCGACCCCTACGGAGAGCCAACCCACAACTTCGGCTATTTCTGTGCTGGGTGGTATGTGCTTTATTCATGCAATATTAAGTTACATAAAGAGTAAAGGATACAGATACGAAGGGGGACACCTTGCTCACTTTGACTTACATAGATCTATTGTGGTTACTACCCCCCAGGAGGCAAGGATGAAATGAGGGAACCGAAGATGCCACGCATCGTCGCAGCTAGACAGACCACAGAGACGCGCAGAAGTGCCTAGCAAGTGCTGAGATCTCTTCATCCCGGCGCCAGGCCCCGCCAAGCAGCCATCCACCGCGGGTCTGGTATCACACTGATCCCCCCCCCCCCTACGACGAAAGACAAGGGCCGGTCAAACGCCCCCTAGCGCCGAGAACAGCAGTTACCATGTGCAATCATCCATGCTATCTGCCCGGCACTGTCAACACCACACGCCTGAAAGATGATAAGGAAATGGAATGAATTGAAGTGATGAAAAGGAAACCATTGTATAAAATAAGTCACCCCAGCATTCACTTAAACCATGGGGAAACCACGGAAAAACCCATGTCAGAGTGAGCGGCCACGGAGGTGGAAGCTGCGACGTCCCGAATGTGGGCCACGAAGGTTACCGCCTGAGCCATCCCGCTTTCTATTCAAGTTACATACTATCATTAAGTTAGCAGACATATATTTTCAAAGTGGAAAGTTCATAGTACCATTAGCAAAAGCTGAGATATTCTGCTTTTGTTTCTAGATATTCGTTTACGTTTATTTAGGAACAAATCTGATGTGTTGCACTCACATGACTTTCTCTACTCTTGCACTAACCATTCTTACAAACTGTTATTCCTCTATCTTCTTCGTGTTACTTGAGATAAATATTTGAAGAAATTATTTTGCTTATCTTCTTGTAGGTACAAGGGAATATGGGAATACAGCAGTTTTTGAGCGATAGTCAAATATTTTAAAGCTTTCAAATTCCGTTCTCTTTGCACGGTTAACATATAAAAATGAATAGCGATGTTCCATTTCATAGAAGTGTAAGTTCTCCAAAACTCACACAAATAAAATGGAATATCTTCGAAACTGTTCGCTCTACAACAAATTTATTACGACATAAACTGTGTGTTTTAGCAAGATCTACATTTTTTTACAGTAAGATTTGCTGTGTCTCTTACGGTTTACCAGTTATGCAAAAGTCATCCAGAGTAAATAGGATTTCATGGGCTATAGCCAGTAAATTCAAGGTATACATTTCATTTGTCATAAAAATATCTCAAGCATATGGCATTTTAATCAAAATCGATAGCCATTTTCAAGAAAATAAAAATTTTCGAAAAATTTTCCGTGTAAAGGGTAGTGTAAGGTAAAGGAATTTTCATCAAGATCTTCGTGTCGCAATCCTGAAATACATTAAACTCAAATACCAATTATGGTTTCTAACAGACTTTTCGTTCTTGAGTTATGCTGTCCAAAGTCTGATAGACACACACATAGACCTTTTTGTAAAAATGCCTTTTTCGGACCCAGGGCCTCAAAACATATATTTCCGGTGAAATCTCGACATCGAATTTTTGGGTGGAGTACAATACTTCCTCTACTTTACTATACGAAGTAGAGAAAATAAAAATTGACACTATCCAGAGCAAATATTAATATCGCAGTGTTCAGTGTACATGGTAAGTTCCTTGAGTTGTTTTTTTATGAAAGATTAACGAAAACGAAACGATTAAAATTCTATAATAATTAATGCATTTTTCCATTGATAGATGTTTGAAAATAGTGCTGTTCAGATCCATGTTCATTCATGACGGAGAATTCAATACTGAGGGATTAACTGACACTCATGCTTGTTATAGAAATATTAACTTTATTGTGATATTAACTTTATTGTGATATACAGAATAAATCCCAGTTCTCCAACACTCAATAAAAACAGTCACTAACTTCCATCAACCCATTCAATAATCTGTTAGCGCCAGTTACCGATTTCAAAATTTAATCACGTGAAAACCAGATCCAGGTCTCCATTAACAGATATGAATTTAGTTTATGTTCTACGGCTAAGTTGTTCGGCTTTGAAACCTAAATTAAATAAATTGGTAATGAGAAAATACTGCCGTCCATTAGAACTATATGATTTAAAATATTTGCACAAACGGACCTCAATTTTACTGTTACAATGGCCCGTGTATTTGTACGGAGTGAGGGTGAATGTACAGCTTCGACTTGAACATCCTGTGTCGTTCCGTAATGTGGTGTGGGAGCAGTTGCTACCCTCTCTCTCTTTTCCTTATCATCTTTTCCCATTTTCCTGATTACCCTGAAGTAGATGGAAGAGTAAGCTTTTGTTAAAATAGTTTGTTGAAGAATGGGAGGGGGAAAATCATGTTAGTGTAATACATTCAATTTTTAAAAATGTCCGGTCGTTTCAAACCTAATGCATTGAAAGGTATCTTTTACCCATAAAAAAATAAAAAAAAAAAATAAAAAATAAATAAATTAATTAAAAAAATAAAAAAAATAAAAATAAAAAAAAAAACTGATGTGTTCCACTCACATGACTTTTTCTACTCTTGTACTAACGATTCTTACAAACTTTTATGCCTCTAACTACTTTGTATTAGTTGAGATAAACAGATACAGAAATTATTGTATTGTTTATTTTATTTTAGGTGCAAGGGGAAGGTGGAAATACAGTAGGCTTTCAGCAATAGTCAAATCTTTTAAATCTTTGAGATTCCATTCTCTTTGCACGGTTAAGAAATAAAAAATTAATAACCATCTTCCATATGACGAAAGTTTAAGTATTCCAAAACTCACACAAATAACGAGAAGTATCTCCAAAATCATTCACTCCACCAAAAAAAAAAAAAAAAAATCATTTGAACATAAATTGTGTTTAAACGAGTTCTGCGTGTTTTATATAGGAAGCTTTGGTTTATCTCTTATGGTTTACCAGTTATGCAAAAGTCGTCAAAAGTAAACAGAACTACGTGGGCTATACCCAGAAAATTCAAAATACACATTTCATTTACCATAAAAATATTTTACACATGTGATGTTTTAACCTAAATCCTTAGAGTCATTTTCAAGAAAATCCAAATTTTCCACGTAAAGGGTAGTCTAAAGTGGAGGAATCTTCGTGTCACACCCTTGAAGGATATTAAACCTAAATACCAAATTTGTTTTTTAATCTTCTTCTAAAAATATGTTTTCTTTCTTTCTTTCAAGATCCAGGGGCCTCAAAATATATATAGTTCCGGTGAAATCTCGACAATGAATTTTTGGGTGTAATGCAATACTTCCTCTACTTGCTATACATAGTAGAAAAAGTAAAAAGAAACATTTTGGTCTATTATTGTACACGGTGTGATATTATCCACAAACATTTTGAACGCAACATACTCGTATTGCTAGTTTCTCTACTGGAAAACACTATTGTGGGATTAGACCACCTCTGTGGCTTGGGGGCAGCCTGTATTTCTCATATTGAGGAGGACCCGAGTTGGAATCTCGGTTAAGTTGAGTAATCCGTGTAAGGTTTTTTTTTGTGGATTTCCTCAGATTGAGAAGACAAATGTCGGCTGACTTCGAGCCTTATGGAACCCGGGGTCATTTGAGCACCATTTCAGCCATTTAATTCGACATCTTCCTATGTGATCTACCAGGTTAAAGAAGTTAAACTTAAAAAAATGGGGAGATAATGGGATTGAGATCAAGTGACGTGCAGTAATAATAATAATAATAATAATAATAATAATAATAATAATAATAATAATAATAATAATAATAATAATAATAATAATAATAATAATAATAATAATAATAATAATAATAATAATAATAATAATAATAATAATAATAATAATAATAATAATAATAATAATAATAATAATAATAATAATAATAATAATAATAATAATAATAATAATAATAATAATAATAATAATAATAATAATAATAATAATAATAATAATAATAATAATAATAATAATAATAATAATAATAAAACTAACCGATATGTGGCTAGCATCCATAGTTTTCAGTGTCGCAAGATGAATAACGACATGACTCCATTCCATGTTCACATCCCATCAGCACGGTGAATGGATTAGAAGTTGTGAACTATGTACAAAATAGTCCAGATTAGTGTCAAATCCATAGGTATCTTCAGGGTTTCAGAAAAGAATAGATTTCTGCTTAAGCATTTCTAAGCCAGTTCGTTCACTCTGTAGCTTAATCCAAAAGCAGGGAGAGGTAAAGATGAAGAGGAGGAAGAGATGGAGCAAAGGACACAGTAAGGGACCAGATCCGAGGCGGCAAGCTCGGAGACGCTGGCGGGTTCCTTAATTGCCCATCCACACAAGGAGAGGTTCGTCACACACTGGACACCAGGGCAGACAATCACTCAAGGCAGATTCCTCCGCCACACCCACCTGAATTATGACAAGGAAATGGCAGGACAGGAAACGGTATCAGGAAAATTCGCTGCCTCACATAAACCGTCTACCGACCTAGTAAAACCGTGAAAAAGCTCAAAGATCAGAGTAACCGAACTGATGGGAATATAACACGGGACCTCGTGCGTGCGAGCCATATACACATCTCGCTCGGTTATTACTACTGCTTCGTATGTTTGTCACTCATTTCTTGTCTCTCAGTTTAACAGTGTTGCAATGCTATCCGGTCATTCGGTAAACAACATCGACGATTGGCTCCATTTTCCACAGCAAACTACTGCGGGGAGCACCAAAGTTAGCTATTTTGGACGAAGTACTTGTGTTATGCACTTTATAATTATTACTCCATTGTTTTTCAATTCAAGTATTGTTTCCATTTTGGTACCGAAGTTTACGTATTTATCTTTGTATTGTTTATCCTTATACTAGAGCTTACTGTCTTATGTTAACGGTGATTTTAGACGACTGTTTTGATATTGGAATTCAATATTTATTTGCAAAAGCAATGCTAAATGAAGAGCCTCTATCATTTCTTTGAATGAAATACAAGATTTTCTCAAGATAAAAGGTATTATATAAGGGCAATAAGAATTCCTTTACTCCATTTATACGCCGCCTTTAGCATCTAGATCATATCGACGGCCTTGCCTTTGGATCAATTGCTTATTGCAAAGATGTTCTTTCGTTTTACTGCTGGTGTTAATTTTTGAGTTGTCTTCATATTGACACAAACACACACACACACACACACACACACACACACACACACACACACACACACACACACACACACACACACACACACACACACACATTAAAACTTTCATTCGTACTTCTAGACCTTAGGTAGCCTGGGCAATAATTCCCGTTAAAGAAACATTCCCACCCGGGAATCGAACTCGGGACCTCATGGTTTGGAAGTCAGCATTATAACCACCAGATGGCAGAGGCAGTATAAGAATATTTTGTTTCTTCAAATTTTGCACTAAAGCTGAATTATATATTGTTGAGAATTTCGTTTTTATATTACATGTTTGTGGGGAAGGATGACCATTGTTGCCCATTATTAAAATTGATCTTGACTATCTGAAGGCTTATCTAACAAATTTAAACGTCTTCTTTGATAATGAATAATTGTGTTATTGGGGAGACAATTCATTACTTATCAATCATATTTCACTTTGGCACGAATTCCAGTTTTCTTTGACTTGATTAAACAATTTACGTACAAAGGTTTCATTAAACATGTTTATTCAGGTATTCTATTCGCTCTAAGAGTTCATGCTTTTTCCTTTATTGCCCCCCCCCCCCTCTAGCCTTTTGAATCTGACAGGCAACAACTAGATTCTAGTTTTGATGTATTGTGAATGAAGTAATTTACTTTGGACTTGTGCCCTTTTAAGGCCGCTATTACATTTTGAACAGTTTCAGCAATATTTTGTGCCAGAGGTAACATTTGGACGCTGTAAAGCTTGTCAGAATGGGCAACCGTCACTCGCTATTTAGACCTATTCTGGTGTACGTAACGACAAATGAAAGTGCAGCAAGCGTGGGGCGTTTGTTTCGCGTTGTTTCATCACGTCAGTGTAGAGCGGATGGTCGGATAGATGGATGTCAGTGTTATGTTTTGATTTTTGTCGGAATGAACGAAATAAAAACGGGGGAGAAAAAAAAGGAAAAAAGGGACAAAGACAATGTGGACGACTTTGCCAACTGTAACGTGATGCAATGGTTGGAAGGGGAAGCACAGAGAGTGTAATGACCCAAATCCCATTAGCCAAGGAATAACATTCAATTAGCCGCATTTGGGTTTGTTTGGCCAAACAAATCGCTTCTCGATTGAAATGCAGCAGTCAATCCTGTGTGTTTAGTCCATTCTCGTAGTTTCCAATCATGGCTCTGCATAGTCACAGTATTAACAACGTTTCTTTCCCTCCCCATCCCTCCCTGCTTCCCAAAAGAGTGCAGTATGCAGACCATGAACCACAAAGGGTATATATAAATAGTTTTTTTCTGTGCGTGCCATGCACAAAAAGAGTTTATTTCATTCCACATTAAGTGGATTTCAGCTGCACTAATGAACATACGAAAGAATGACATGATAAAGCCAACCAAACAAAGCAAAAAGGATTGGATAGGAAACGTTTTAGCTATATGAGGTAAATTTTCCTGGGATGTTTGATATACTTTTTAGGAGTTAAACTCTGACTGACGGTGGCATAGCGCTATGTGGGCCTTCTTCTGCAATGAGTTTCAGGCGAGATCTATTTGGTTTTACAGAGTGATCCCTTTAAAGCTGTGCCAGAGCATTTCACATTTATTGAATGCAGCTAGCAAAAGGTTGCCAGCGAAATATGAAAACGCATATTTTATATTTTAGTACCTTTTCTTCCTGGTCTATGGTTGTCAAGGAGCAGTTAGCTATCAAGATATTGCATGTCTATTGAATTCACACACACACGCACACGCACACACACACGCACACACGAACACACACACACACACACACACACACACACACACACACACGCACCACGCACATACAAAGATACACATTTACTCTTTCACTCGCACTTCCACCCTCTAAGGCAGACAGAGCAATTCGCAGAATAGCTTGAGTGATCTTCATGTTTTTACTTGCTAAACATAGTTATCAGCCCAAGGTCGTGAGCGGACTGCGCTCAGAGAGCGCCAGTTGCCCAGGCGTGCTCTAAGGAGAATGGTTAATAATTCTGGCTAAAGAAAAACTCCCATACTCCAGCCGGAATCCCACAACACGACAATTGTAGTATTTTAGTACAGTGGAACTTGGATAATTTGAACGTCTATAATTCGAAATAGTTGAAGATTGACAATTTTTCTTGGTACCTTGAATTTTATATTAAAGAAATATAAAAAAACGCACATGTAATTTGAATTTCGTTTTGCTTAATTCGAAGTTTTTTTTTTTTTTTTCAGAAATGTGAGTCGAAATTTAATATAACTGTGTCCATGTGTTCCTGCAAAAGAGGTCATTGCTCCGGGGTTGTTTGTTTTGTCGGAGTGTAGTTGGAATGTTGTTTATGGGGCGGAATAACCTTCCTAGCTGCCGGCCTTGAGCTTCTATACCTGCTACCACATCCCCATGTTTAAAACACGTCCGCCTTTATTTGTCGCTTAAGTTTCCCACTCTACAGTGTGTTGCAAATCAATTCCACTATGTCTCTTATTGTTAGTAAACCGCGTGTCCAGTACAAGACTAACTTTTGCAGATAAAGCCGCCGTCATTTGAGAGGTTGAAAAGGGTTTGAAGGAAAAATCTGAAATCGTCAAAGAGTACGAGATACCACTGAGTACTTTGTCAACTTATCTCAAGAATAAGAGAAAATGTTGCCCAATGCCCCGTAGTGAAAATGGAAAGACTCAAAAAAGAGTGAGACAATTGGAAAGTCCTGATGGATGAATTGCTGAAATGTCAATTTTAGACGTAACTTTTGCAATTCTCATTTTTTGGACATTTCGAATTCTTTTCTTCTCCCTTCAGTTTCGAATTAATCATGTTTCATCTTTGGAACAATATTTAAGAAAGGGAGACAATTAGCTGATTGTTGAAATAATGGCCTTGTGCCTCACTCTTATATATTTAATACAAATCCTATCCTTGTTACTCGAGATAAGAATTGTTTACACATTTACTCAATTAACTATAGATATAAGAAGGATACAATTTTGATTAAAATGTCATATGTTTGAGATATTTTTATGACAAATGAAATGTATATCTTGAATTTTCTGGCTATAGCCCCTGTAGTCCTATTTAGTCTGGAAGACTTTTGCATAACTGGTAAACCGATAGAGATAGACCAAATCATACTATACAAAAATGTAGATCTTGCTAAAATACACAATTTATGTCTCAATGAATTTTCTTGTAGGTTAACCATTTCGAAGATATTCCTTGTTAAGTGTGTGAGTTTCAGAAAGCATAACTTTCGTGAAATGGATCATCGTTGTTAATTATTTTATGTTAAGTGTGCAAAGACAACAGAATCTCAAAGCTTTAAAACATTTGACTATCGCACAAAGCCTACTGTATTCTAACACTCCCCTTGCACCTACAAGGAAATAAGTAATAAGATAATTTGTACAAAGTTTATCTCAACACGAAGAAGATAGAGGCATAAGGGTTTGTAAGAAAGGTCAGTACAAGAGTAGAGAAAGTCATGTGAGTGCAACACATCAGATTTTTTTTAAATGGGAATCTCACACTTCTTTTTACTTTCTCTAGTGGTAAGTAGGGGAAGTATTGTATTCCACCCAAAAATTCGATGTCGAGATTTCACCGGAAATATATGTTTTGAGACCCCCTGAATCCAAAAAAGCATTTTTAGAAAAAGGTCCGTGTGTCTGTCAGTGTGTGAGTCTGTGTGTCTGTCTGTCAATCAGTCTTTGGACAGCATAACTCAAAAACGAAAAGTTGGTAAAAGACCAAAGTTGGTATTTAAGTTTATTGTCATTTAAGGATGCGACACGAAGATTTTGAAGAAAATAGCCCCACCCTAAACTACCCTTTACATGAAAAACTTTTCGAAAATTTTGATTTTCTTGAAAATGGCTAAAACGATTTTGATTAAAATGTCATATGTTTGAGATATTTTGATGAGAAATGAAATGTTTATCTTGAATTGTCTGGCTATAACCACTGTAAGCGTATTTAGTCTGGAAGACTTTTGCATAACTGGTAAACCGTTAGAGATAGACCAAATCATACTATACAAAAATGTAGATCTTGCTAAAATACACAATTTATGTCTCAATGAATTTTCTTGTAGGTTAACCATTTCGAAGATATTCCTTGTTAAGTGTGTGAGTTTCGGAAAACTTAGCTTTCGTGAAATGGATAATCGTTGTTTATTTTTTTATACGGTAAGTGTGCAAAGAGAGCAGAATCTCAAAGATTTAAAAGATTTGACTAGCCCTCAAAGCCTTCTGTATTCTAGCTTCCCCCTTGCACCTACAAGGTAATAAGCAATAGAATAATTTGTACAAATGTTTATCTCAACTAACACGAAGAAGATATATGAATAAGAATTTGTAAAAATAGTTTGTACAAGAGTAGAGAAAGTCATGTGACTGCAGCACATAAGATGTTTTGGATTTTGGTTATAGGCATAAAGCAAACAACTTTAGTCTGCTTTTGTTAGTAAACCAACTGTTATTTTATGATTTAGGAAATGTAAAAACAAATATAATATCTGTATTAAAAACTGCAATTTTTTTGTGCAACAAAAACATGAAATCTAAATTCGTGTTTCAAGGATAATGACCGCTTAGTTCCACTTGGTTCGTGGCTTTTTGGACTCACTTAAAAAACTCTAAACAGATGCCAACCTTATTGCAATTGAAATTCTACCCTACTTTCTGAGATCATATTTTCTCATGTCCATAACGGGGTTTGGCTCTGTTTTTGGGAAGAAACACCCGAATCTAGAAAATGGCTGACCCAGTCTCATATTTTTCTTTGACGCCGAGTTGAATAAACCGTTACATATATGTAGATATGTCAATGTTGTGTACAGTTACGTTAGTTAATTATGTTGCAAGAGTCTGTGTCAGCGCATTTGAATTCAGAGGCAGTTGTTTTGTTAATTCGATCTTGTCATGTATTAATGCGGAATAATACGGATTTATCATCATTTGATGCAGCGCTTCAACTGAAAGCTGCTAAATGGTTACTACTGGAAAACGGAAAGCAATGCAAGAAAAATCACCGATACGTGTTACAAAGCTAATTTGACTGCTCTCTTGAAATGAATCGCAACTGGAAGGAGACACGATTTATATTATAATCTAGCACTGAGAGAGAGAGAGAGAGAGAGAGAGAGAGAGAGAGAGAGAGAGAGATGAGAAGGTGTGTGGTATATAATTTCAATTCCCAGTAATCCTCTTGACAGATGTATTTCGTAAATCATGAGAATTAAACTCCCTTCAAAAATATAAATAGAATGAAATTATGTTTAATCAACAGAACGCACGAGTAACAAACTCAGCAAACTTTATTTTACCTTATTTGTCTATATTTTACTTTCTCTATATGTATATTAAGTAGCAGAAGATTGGTATTCCACCCAAACCTTTGATGTCGAGGTTTCACAGGAGATGCATGTTTTGGTACCCCTGAATCTAAAGAAAAAATTCCGTGTATGTGTGCGTGCGCGCGCGCGCGTGTGTGTGTTTGTTTGTGTATGAGCGCGCGCGCCTCCCTGTGTGTCTGTGAACATCATAACTCAAAAACGAAAAGTACGTTAGAAACCAAACCTTTTAGATAAGTTAAGTAAGTCTCTGGAGTTGTCATTAAATATGACAGCAAACAAAACGGTACCTAGAAGATCAAAAGAAAAGAAATTCACCATTTCATTTCCAGGTAGAATTGCATGGGAACGAGAGATTAAGCCAAGGATCCAAAGGGAACGAACTTGGTTTGCTGATAGATCTACAACTAATGAAGGAACAGAATCAGAGGTATCTGGCTGCGGCAAGAAACTTTTTCAGCCTCGGTCAATATGCTACCTTATTTGACCAGAAATGTATGCCATATTGGCTAGTATATGGGAATGTATTAATAAGGACCATACTTTCTGACAGCCAAGCAGCCTTAAAAGCTCTTGAAGGAAGCTTAATCAAATCTAAGCTGGTTTGGGAGTGCCTGGCAGTCCTTATGGTACTGGTGCTGCACAATTAAGTGGAACTGATGTGGGTGCCGGAGCATAGAGGAATCTATGGCAATAAAAGTGCAGACGATCTGGATTAAAAGGGGGCAAATATTCCCTTTGTACGTCCTGAACTTAGACTCGGACTGTCCTATGGATAGTACGGGGATCAATTCGGGAGTAGAGAAGGGAAAAACACAGAGAGTACTGGGAATCCCTATTGGAACACTCAAAATTCTTATGGAAGATATAAACAAGAGTAAGACAGACGAACTACTCAAAATGAGTATAAACTACTCTCAAACAGACAGTAGGACTAATAACAGGACACTGTCAGTTATATTGACATCTATACAAAATGCATTAAAGCTGTTGATCCTATAGGAAAGAGGATGATACTATTTCTCATCTATTATGTGAGTGTGATGCTCTCAAAGTCTTAAGAGTTCAACACTTCAATCGTGACGCCATGCAATTGCATGAATTTCAAGGAATAAATGGCAAGAAAGCTGTAAACTTCGCGAAGGAGACTAAGAACTTGGCTGTTTAAGGACACCGGGAAGTGAGTTTGCCTGAAAATATCGACTTTTTTTATTCTAAAAAATAGTACACATCTTAAGCTTTAAAATGATATATATAAAACATGGTATGTCACACGGGTAATAAGCCCTATAATTTGGTGATTTAAATATGGCGGCGCAAGGACACGCCCCATTTTCCACAACCACTTCCACATTGCATGTGAATGCTTATTTCGCTTATAATTTGTGAACTAACCCACTTAGACATGCGTGGTAAATTTTAGCGTGTGCATTGGCCATCCTGCTATACACTGGTGTGTGCTGTCATCTCTCAGCATCCGTTTCCTGTTTTAGTTTGAAAATTCCTTGTTCGACCACGTGTTAAGGTGTTTTGATTCTTAATTCGTTTGGTGTGTGTATACAAGAAGATTTCATTACTAAATTATAATGGAGAGAGTAAGAGTATTTGGTAAACGTAAGTTTCATGGTAACAAGTATACAAGAAAGAGTGGAGAAAGGGTAAGTAATGTTGAAATTGCTTCCACCAGCCAAAGTGTCTCTGAGAGTGCTTCTGGAATCAAATTAAAAGATCTTCCTAAGGAGAATGACAGTTCTTTTGTGGTTAACCCAGAGGTGAATGGAAGTGGCTACTTTATTGTTAAATTAGATCTACTTTGTGAATTAATTAACAATTGTGCAAAGTGCAAATTTTGCGGCAATGAATTTTGTATAAAGATAAGTGAACAAGAAAATAGTACGAGGGGTCCCGCTTCAAAATTATGTGCTCTTTGTGTGAAATGTGGCTCTAAAAGCTATGCTATGACCTCTCCAAATCTAGGTTCTTGTTACGAGGTAAATGCCAGGCTAATTTATGCTTTGAGATGTATTGGTAAGGGGGTAGCTACAGCTCAGATACTCTGTGCTGTAATGATTTGCCACCACCTCCCACAAAACCCAAACAATGCCTAGAGTTAACTCACAACAGTATTAGTGAAGTAGCTCTGGATTCCATGAAGAAAGCAGTAAAGGAGGCGGTGGATGAAAATGAAGGTGATATAAATTTAACTGCTGCCTTCGATGGAACATGGCAAAAGCGAGGCCATACTTCTTTGAATGGTGTCGTAACAGCCACTTCCATTGGTTCAGGGAAGGTGTTAGATGTATTTTGCCTATCAAAGAACTGTAATATATGCCATGGTGATACAGAATTTAAAGATGATTGTGCAATTAATTATGTGGGATCTAGTGGGGGAATGGAAGCTGCTGGAGTACAGGAAATTTTCAGTCGCTCTGTCAGTCAGTATGGTGTAAGATATGTAAATTATCTTGGAGATGGGGACTAAAGATTTTAAAAGAGTTAAACAAAGTGAAGTGTATGGGGATGACATTGACATTACAAAATTGGAATGTATAGGACATATTCAAAAGAGAATGGGTGCTAAACTTAGAAAATTAAAAGTTAATATGAAGGGAAAAGTGTTGTCTGATAGAAAACCCCTTGCAGGTCGTGGAAGACTGACAGATACTGAAATTGACCTTCTTCTTCAGTACTATGGGCTTGCTATAAGAAGGAATGCAAGTAAAAGTGTCAGAGAAATGAAGCAAGCTATTTGGGCTATAGTCCCAAATTACAAACCAGGTATATAAACACAAGCATTCTCTTCCTGAGGAAGTTCTCTTAGCTATAAAACCAATATTCAGGGAACTTTCTCAGATGATCTGCTTAGAAAATGTTTGCATGGGCGTACCCAAAATCCTAATAAAAGTTTTCACCATTTAATATGGGAAAGGGTTCCCAAAACTGTGTATGTTGGGGCAAACACATTAAAAATAGGTGTGTATGATAGTGTAATTTGTTTTAATGAAGGGTGTAGTGGTAGGCTCAAAGTTATGGAAAAAATGGGTATCAAAATTTGTGATAACCTGAAAAGAGCATTATTAAGAAGTGACACGCGTCGACTCTCAGAGGCAAAAAGGGCTGCTGAAGTAATATATAATAAAGCTAGGACCAAGAAGAGGAAAAGGAATGCTGCAAATAATCAAAGTGATGAGGAATATGGAGCTGGCATGTTCTGAAAATGATAGTATATAAACATAAACTGCACTTTTAACTTTAACTTCAATTTCCCGTAACTTCATTTTTTAACACTTGTGGTACACTTTTCTCAAAGCCCTTTAAAGATACTGACTTGAAAATTTTCATGTATCTATCATTACATATGAAAGAATTTTTCCCTTCCTAATTTCAATTAAATAATAGATTTTTTTTGTTTAACATATCAAATTGAAGCCGAAATTGTGAACGCCATAATTATGGATATAATACTGCATCACATGGCGGAATTAGATAATCAGAAAATGTTAAATTGTTACGTGTATAAATGTACGAGATCTAGGAATATTAGTTGTGACTAAAATTGTCAAAAGGCAGGAAAAGGTACAGACAAGTCATTAGGGGCAAGCTTCAGGTAATCCAACGAGACCTGGTAAGACCAGTTTTCCTGGAAATCGCTCAGTGCCGGTGTGAGCTGGAAAACAAGGGATGGTCGATTCTTCGAAACCCTGTTGCTAATTAGGAAGTGAAAGGTACAGAGAGCGTCATAACGCACAGGCACTTGCCGCGAGAACCCGGAGAGAAAGGGTCGTTTAGTGTGGCCCTCCAGAACCCGACGGGGTAGTACACGTGCCGCCCATACCGCCGAGCGAGCATCTCAGCTACGGGACTTGTATTCCGGATCCTCAAGTGTGAGGACACATTATTATAGTTAATATTAACAATCTTCTGTCTTAGTAAAGACACGGTAACGACTCAACTAATTTAATAACGATCGGCAAACCTCACGCTTTCTTATTTTGGGAGAATAAAAGTGTTTCAACGAAGTTCTGGTTTTATTCGCAAACACTCACGCATACCCTGATGTTAAGATCACATGCCAGAGCGACGGAGCAGAAGACATCAGAAAGCAGCAGTCGGCGTAGGAGAGTGGAAAGGAGGACGGATGATTCGATATCAAAATTATCTATTAACTACTACAGAAAAGAATAAGATGGCTGTAGAATGAAAGCTTATGGAGAGAAGTGTACCAGAAGTATGACTTACACAATTTTTTGTTAGAAAACATGTTCTTACTTATACCACTTTCGCACAAAGGCTTTTAAATTTAATGTAAATGTTATACACTTATTAAATGTAGAAACATTTGTTCTCTAAACACCCCAAATTTCATTTAAATCAAGCTAATGTTAGCAGCATAAACTGAAATTGAATTAATTACATAATTTCAGTATGGCAAAAGCAAAATCGGTTCCTGGTGTCCAGGAAGAGAGCATAATGGATCTGTTCTGGTCGTGGTGCACAAGACCCTACTCTTCTGCTCTTTTTTAAAATAATAAAGTAAATTAAGCATCTTCCAACAACGTGACCCAAAGATTTTGAGCAAAATTCCCCACCTTAAACTACTGCTTTCAGAGAAAATGTTCCGAAATGCTTTATTTTTTCATGAAAGTCCCTTAACTGTTTTGATAAAAGTAGCATATGTTTATGACATTTTCATGACAAATAAAATGTATATATTTCATTTTCTGGGAATAGCCTCTGAGATTGTCTTCATATTGATTGACTTTGGAATAGCTGGTAAATCGTAAGAGATTGACAAAATCTTACTGCACAAACAATGTAGTTCTCATTAAAACACAATTTATGTCAACTATTTTTTTCGGAGGTCACCATTTCAGAGATATGCCTTGTTATTGGTTTGTATTTTAAATATGTACTTATAATTCTCTCAAATAGGAAGTCGTTATTCGTTTTTTTATTTCTTGATCACACAAGGAGAAATGGTGACCAGCTTTAAAATATTTCACTATCGCTTAAAGCCTACCGTATTTCCACATTCCCCTTTACCTAAAGGCAGCATGCAATAATCTCGATTAGCATGAAGTATACAGAAGAGAAAGAATTTGTACGAGTGTAGAGATGAGCGCAACATATTAGTATTTTCGGGGTATCGAACAACATATTCGCATTCGGGAAGTCCGCGGTTCAGATCCCGCCAGGACTGTGGTCCATGACTGAAGTTGTTCCAGGTTTTTGCTACGTCCTTATAACTGGCTGATGCCGGGAGATAGCATAATCTTAGACCCAGAGGTTCCCTTCCCAAAATTGCTTTCCTACATATAATTTCGCTGCACGCACCATTAGGGCCATCGTCTGTGGTGCCGTATGTAGTAAAAATGCACATTAGAGATTTAAAATAATTTTATTGTAATCGTATGCTATTGAAATATTTTGGTAGAATTAAGTGCAACAGATTTAGAATTTGTAAATATGATACTATTAAATAAAAAGGAACTAGGGGTACTCTACAATATTGCTTTTGAGAAAGACTCTAAAATGAACATTAAAAGAAAATCAAGGGTAAAGGAATGGAATCAGCGAAAGAGGTAGTAAACAAAATTCACGAGACTAGCGTGCTATATCAGTCTTCTTTATTTCCAGTGTTTCTCTTTAGCGTTACTTTTTACCTGTCTGTTCCATTTGCATTTCATTCGTTTCCGCTTTGTTCCTCTTTATGATAGCCACTCCGCTGCACAAAGAGGAGCAGCAAGCAATACGTCATAACCAGCACAATGGAGATTTACGAACCGCTACTAATGAACGCACTGTATGTGCAGCCCAGGCGGCGGCGGCGTTCAAAATAATGCTCGGGGGTGAAGGGGTAGGTATATCCACCCTTTCCTCTGCGTTCCTGTGCCATGCGTATCCTCCACCCTCCTGCGTTGGCAACTTGACTTGTGAATCCTTTTTCCATAGATACGGGGGTTGTACGGGATGTGGCCACAACACACAAACATTTCTCAAACTTATAACCATTGCCAGAATAAACCTTTGTATACGTTCTTGCAGTTACATGCACATTCAGAGATATTCGGCTAAGAAGAACAAAGCGAAGTTAAGTCTGTAGTCGGTAGCCAAATCTGTTTAGTATTTGTGCTGAGAAATAACTGCAATAAAGGGCGGAAAATATGAATAAAAATCAAATAAATGCCTAATATGCAAGTAAAGTGGTTGGAAAGAGTGTATATTTCAGTAGTAGAGAGAAGAATTGTGTATAAAGCAGAAATTTGGGGGCCAGATGAAGGCTAGAAAACGATAAACATGATAAACAGACTATTTCGTGGACTTGCACCAGGATTACCTAGATCTTCGCCAAATAAAGCTGCTCTAATGCAATTAGGAAGATTAGGCTACAAAAGTAAGGTGATGGAAAGAGTACTGAAGTATTAGTGCGAATATCAAAGTTAGAAGAAAAGAATATTATCAACCAATGTTGTTAGGGCCAGCGAGAATTAAGAAGTACACACGGACATACAAAATCCAAATTATCCTAAACAAAGTTCCTTTGGGTGTAATATGGTTTGAGGGGGAAAGATTGGAAAGCGGATGGTGGAAAAAGGCAATAACCAGAATAGAAGTTATGGGAAAACAAGAAATATGTCTAATCTTAAAAACAAAAATCACTGAAACTATAGAGATAATTGCAAATAGATTGCGGAAGAGAAAAATATACTGACATTTGCGACGAGGCAGAAGTGGAATGGCTAGCATGGTTCAGAACAGGGGTAATGTATTTAAGCGGGGTAAGGAATGGGCATATTGAGAGAAGAAGCAGATAACATATGGCACTATTCTAAAATGTAAACAAACTAAATCGTGAAGGGATGAGTTTCTTTTACGAAAGTGGTAGAATTTGTCAAATGAAATAAGAGGTATAAGAAGTTTAAATTTAAGATCAGAGAAAAATGTAAATAAACCGGTAAAGTATATATGTAAAGTGAGACAAAAATTGCTATGCAAGATAGGTAATACTAAAGAAAAGAACCATGGAAATAACTTTAATTGAGGTATGAAGGAAATTTGAACTTTTGGATGAAAGAACTGATATAATCCCGTTATATAGATGACCTGGTGTTGTATACCTATAATGGGGTAGTAGAGGTAATGCAACTCCTAAAATTAAAATTAAAGAAATGTAAAAATACAAAAATAATTGGAACGGCAGTAATAAGATATCAGAATACTGCATTAATGAATTCTTTTATTTAGTTCAAAACTGGTATATTCAACGCTCATGATTATAAAAATATGTAGAAATATTAAATCCAATTAAGTAACTTTTGTCTTCAGAAAAAGTACTCATATTCATAAATAAATACCTTACTGTCATTACGCATGCCACTGGTGCTATACATTTAGGCAATTATTCCCCTTTAAAATTAAGAACATGCTATATTTTAATATAAAATATTAAACAATTTGCGTACTTCCAAATAAACTCGTTTATTAAAAACTCAGACGTCCTTAAAAACGTTTAACATTTAAATTTGAACAATTCTTACAACTCCGAGTTTATTTGGATCTTCACCAAGTTGAATATAGCCCAATACCTTTGGCTCAATATTAACTGTGAGCGTTTAGTAAGACGAAGTTTATTAATTAATAAGGGTGTAATACCAATAACAGCACATTAAGTATTTCTAAATATTGACCGTCCTTAGCATATCGGTCAATAAACTTATTCGTATTATTTATAGGCTTAAAAAGTAATCATATTTTATGGAAGTCATGTGTATATACTGTCACCGCGCCCGCCGCATCTAATTGCCGACAGCCGCAATTGTCACCCATCGCATTATTGTCGGCACTACCGCAAAGGAGCCGAAGGAAAGAGACAGAGAATGGCCGCATTGTTGGGGCGCTTGCCGAAAGAGAGAAAAGGATAGAGGCTACTGGAACCTTCTACTTTGTATCTCACCGCAATAAGTGAACGTTCCTGAAGCTTCCGGAATAGTGCCTGGGAGATATAAATAGCGGTAAAAGTGTGAGAAGAGTGAGTCAGACGTATGTGAAGGTTGAGTAGTCGTGCCGACGGAGACGGACAGACGTATGTGAAGCGTTGAGTAGTGTCGACGGAGTCAGTCAGACGTATGTGAAGGTTGAGTAGTCGTGCCGACGGAGACGGACAGACGATGTGGAGAGTTGTGCCGACGGAGAAGAGTTAGTTCTTTGTGTTACGAGTTCGGAGCCGTGCTGTTGGAGAATCGGAAAAGACTTTCTTGCTGTGGCAACGAGTGTACAAGTTACTGTTTACGGAAATAAAAGTGTGTCTTTATCTCGGCTACATCTGTCTACTGTACTTCACACCCGCAACCAAAAGTTACAATACTATAGCTAGTGTAGAATATTAGTGTTAAGGCCCGGATAAATTTCATTGCATTCATTTCCTTGTCAATTTCTTACCCTTTGCGTCCTTCTTTGGTCATTTTCTTGCACTTACATTGAGCATATAAAGAGTTCTACAATACAAGTTTTCACTGCTCAATTGTGAAATAAAGGTAACTTGGTATATCTTATACTTGCATTCCTGTAAAGATATCCATGTCTGCTTAGTGGTTAGTCTGGAAAGGGTTGCTTGTGGGTGGCAAGATGGCTATTTTCAGGAATAGTTACAGTTATAAACTCCGTTAGGCATGAGGATAGCTTTTCCTTTCACGCGCTACTGTGTCTACTATTAGGTAGCTATTTATTGTCCTCGTCACTGGCCACGAAGTTCATCACTTGCAATGAAACGTAGTAGTATGAGAACTCAAGATAGTTAACCTTTCAGTCAGTGCTGCTTTAATTAATTTTCTTTTCAGATTCTTTGAACTAGAACAAGGAGAAAGAATGTGTTAAATTACTTCCTTAAATCAACCCATAATTCTTCTTACACCTACTTTCCATACTTTTGTTACAGCTATACCCATGTATGAATTAATTTACAGATTTGTATTAATAGTATCAATAAATTAAGTTAATTTAAATCAAAATCATTTTATTTATTTTTTTTTTTTTACCTTAGAATTAGTTTATAGGTCACTTTTTAACATCTTGTCATCAAAACCTAAGCTCGGAGAATTAATTTCAAATAGATAAACATTCATCTCATTATTATTGTTATAGTGACGCCGGGCACGGCGTACACAAAGGACGGTGGGAGCCAAGCTAGTTCACACCACATACCAGGCCGGAGAACAAAGGCGCATGGTCACCACTCACGCGAGCAGACACGTGACTAACAACAATCAAGCAGCAACACAAAGAGTTTGCAGAGCCTACGTCATCGCCGACATGTTTGTGGAAGCCGAGAAAGGTCTGTGTTACGTCATTCCCGCTATATAAGGAGCCGAAGAAACAGCAGAAGGGAGAGTTAAAGTCACAGACAAGAGCTGGTCAGTGTGTAAGTAAGTGTGAGGCAGCTGTGCGTGTGTCGACGCGTCGTAAAGAAGTTTCAATGAGCGCCAAGTGATTGTATTGTCGGAGCTAGTGTATGAGAGACAGAGAAAGCGAAGAAAGACACTGAAAGGATTGAGTGAAGGCTATGAGAAGAGAATTGTGAGTTTTGATATTACGAAAGACTGTAGACTATGTTAACGTCAGTAGAAGACTGACGAAGGTTTGGTAAAAATTTCAAATTTATATATGTGTGTAACACAATGAACTCCATATGAACTTTTATTAGCTTACATTTAAATTTCTATGCTACGCATTTGCAATAAACAGATAAAGCATTCCAACAAATATTCCAAACCAACAATTCACGGCAAATACACGTTTTGAGGCTCCCTGAAAGCACAAAGGCATCTATAAAAAAAGTCGCGTGTGTATGACTAAGAGCATTACTCAAAACGTATTTTTCTTAATACCAGTCTTCACATTTAAGTTTAGTACTTTCCAAATATGCGCCACGAAGATTTCAAATAAAATATTCTCATCCCAAACTATACTTTACAGGTACGCGTTTTCGAACATTCTGATTTTCTCAAGAACGGCTAACAAATTTTAAGAAATGGTTCTATGTTTAAGATATTTCAATAGCAAATAAAATGTAGCTATATCCTATATACATAAAGTCAAAATGTAAAATCTAAAACAATCACAAACTTAGCTGGCTAAAAGGTGAAGGAACAGACAACTAAAAGCGTAAACAGATAAGAACACCAAACAACAAATGACACCCATGCACTAAAATGGACAAAATGTGAAAGTTAAAACAGAACATTAAGATTAACAGTTAAAGCATTAAAAGGTGAAACATAACAGGGTTAAAATACTAGAAATGAAATCTTAGAAAATTAAAACCTCAGAAAGCTGAAAATAAAGTTGGACCTACTTAGCAGAACGAATCTGGGCAACGAACTGCAGAACCTTGACTCCATACACCGGGTTGTCTCCCAAAATTGAGACTTGTGTGGACCCCGGACCAATAGATATAGGAGATAGAGGGAACATAACTACACAATAAACGTAGATCTAGAACGCTATATATTCTGTAGCCATAAATTTACCATTTCCGTTATTCCGCTTTGTTATTAGTTTAACTTTTAAATAATTATACTTCTCTCAAATGCAAAATATACTGTATTTTTTCTCTCGTGGTCTTGCAAAGAGTACGGAATTTCAAAGCCTTCACATAGCAACCAGCTCTTAAATGAATTTGCTTTCACTTAAGCTACCGTGTTTCCCTAATACCCTTCTATGTATAGGGAATTGTTATGCAATAAAGCTGTTTGTCCAAATGGTTATCTCGATTGATATCAAATAGATAGAAGAATAAGTTTTATAATAGTAGTTTGTTGCAGAACGGGTAGAGAAATGCATGAAAATGTAATACAAAGGACCTTTCCTTTTCAAATATTAGAGTAATAAGCGCAAAATGTGTGGGAGCTGAGGTGTATTGTGAACGAAGTTTCTTAGCCATTAGTTTGGGCATTCTTCAGGATATCCTTCTGTAATAGCTTTGAGCAATTAGTCATCCAAATTGAAAATTACCAGGTATATCTCATTTACGGTTTCCTATATAAACATGTTAAATATTCTTTGTTAATTGCAGTATTTTAAAGTTAAAATCTATTATGCTTTATAAGGTCAAAAGATAGGTACTAAAACAAGTCACTGTATTTGCCGAGTAACTTTGTTGTGCCATATGAATGATTCCAAAATTTCTCCTCTACAAATCCTTCCTCTTCCATATATGCATGTATATATTTCCTTTCACTACCTCGTTCTGCCAATTACACTGTTGCTTGTATTCCCTCACTTTCAATTCACGGATATACATTTAAAGTAAATAATGTATTTAATTAAAACAACTTAGACTAGAAAGGTAATGTATCTGTGAAATTTGGAAAAGGAAAGCATAAAAAGCATCTATTTGACATTTGTATCAGTATTACACATGGAGACAGTAATAATTTTTCTATTTTTCAATATTCTAGATTTTATGCTAAGTTACAAATGTAATTTTTCTCATAAAAATATTCAACAGGATGCGTTTTTAAAATTATTTACATTAGAAATTCATCTTTTACAGATAATTCATTTTAATAAAATATATATTATGTCTAATGTGTTATATTAAGCCCTAATTATTGAATAAACGTTATTACTTTTGGTTTCTACAAAATTCTTGATTTTTCAGAAGTTAGCCACCTATTTCTCAAAATTGGGGAATTATTTTAAAAAGGTATATGGAAATATTCTTTAAGGTACTTTTTAGGTGCAACACAAAAGTTATGAAAATTAGCAAAGTTTTTAATTGCGTGGAGCATTTTAAATTCGCAAATACGCAGAGATAGGTTAGCGAGAAAATTTGAGGGTGTGGTTGTTCATTAACAGCTTCAGTTAATTCGAGGTTTAAATGTGACAACTTATTAAAAAAAATATATTTTTCTAAAATTCAGAATTAATGTAACATTACTTATAATAAGTATCCGAAATCCAACTATCTGAATCAGCAATGAGCTGGTTTCGTTCGACAGTTATAGCACTTAGTTATGAAGTACTGTACGGTTCTATATCGTTCTAAAATCAAGTGCCTTTTTTTTTTTTTTTTTTGGTTGGGGTCGGTCTGGGTGGCTCATTTGGTTAGACGCTGGCTTATTGATCCCAAGGCCGCGCGTTCAAATCCGGCCCAGACCGATGGCTTTTAAGTGTGTTTAAAACGATAGCTCCATGTCAGTAGATTTGCTGTCATGTAAAATAACTCCTGCAGGACAAAATACGGCACAACGGCAACGCTGATTTGATCCTGGTAATTGACAGCGTCGTTAAGCAACCACATATTTTTTTACTTTTTTGGTTGTTAAAGTAATATCATAGAAAAACCAAATTTAATTTTCAAAGAAATTGCCCTTTTTCATTATTTACTTGACAATTCGGATCAGGTCTGGTCATAATTATTCAGGATAATTGCACTTCTACTGTACTTCAGTATGAAAAACTTGCTTTGCAAAACAGTTTACAGATTCCTTGCATTCAAACAAACAGTAATACTTATAGATTCACAGGCTGCCATCCAAGCTATGTATGAAAAAAGAAAAAAGTTCCCATTCAACAAGAATTCAAGATATCAATTATGCATTACAATTAAGAAATTTGAAGAAAGTGATTGTTTTCCAATGGATCCCAGCACACGTTGGACTGGAAGGCAATGAGATAGCGGATGGGCCGGCAAAAAAGGCACTACAGTGTGTATGGGAACAAAACACATTACAATCAACTCAGCCAAGAAGCTTATCATAAATGGAACATGTCAATAATGGAAGGAGGAACCTTGTCAGCATGCAAAAGGAAAACAAAAGTGGGGGGGAAAATCAATGACTTATGGGTAAAAAGTAAAATCAAACCAAGGAAGGAAACTGTGTGAAATGTTCGACTGGAACTGGACACGATTGCTTAGCAGCACATCTATATAAAATAGGAATATACCAGATGGAAAAGTACATCTTCTGCAAGGAGACTGGAACAAGAATTAACTCTCATCACCTTCTGCATTACACCGGACTTGATCCCAATCAACAGAACCAGAAAGGATTACCAGCATCATATTAAAACAGAAATCTGGATTAAACAGAAAAAAGAAAATAAAAGCCAGTCCTTTTAAATAATGATTCATTTGTGAATTTATTATATAAGACTATACTGTTGGTTTTATATGTATTATATTTGTACATTTCAAATAGTTTGTAATGAGATATCAGCTAACGATGAATTAAAGACCTCTAAAGCCATATGTGACAACAATGTTTAATATTTTTTAAATTTTCGCAATTTTTGGCCAAACTTAAGTGGTGCGTTACCTAAAACATAGAAAAAGCAGGCTAAGTCAGTAACATATACTGATAACATGACAATCAACCTTGAGTCAGTTTCTGATGTCAGAAGATTGATAAAACTCGCCCAAGGTATTCACAGGTGCTTATGTTTTAAGCAGGTTCTAACCGCCAGAAATGACAGTATTTTGGACCATTCGTTAGGAGGCGGAGAGAATCTACTCTGCTGGAACTAACCAGTAATTACAAAGTAATACAGACCTTAATGGATGCTCCAAATCACAAAATAATTATATTATTAGACTATAGTATATATACTGTACCCCATTACGCTATGGGCAGTCACGTGCTACAAATGCATAGATAACATTTCCCCGGGGGACATAGGAATGGGGGTGAGAGCATTTATATTTGCTGGGGGTTTCACTATGAAAATTAGCCGCGCTTTCACCGTCACCAACCCCCCTCCCTCTCATTCTGCGGTTGATGCTGTTTTTCATTCTACACCCCGTTTCAACGTGTAGCTGGTTGCAATGATTGTGTTCCCTAGACGGGAAATATATGTTGGTAGAATATGGGGATGAGATTTAATGCTTTAATTTTTATTTATTTTTTCTGAGTGTCCTTAGAGAGCATAGTGTGAAAAATGGCATACTACCTAATTCTAACAGCTCACCTTAGTAATTCAGTTTTAAAAATGCATGGACGGAAAAGGCTTCTCTTATAAAGCTATACATTCCTACCCTTCTGTTTTTCAGTGTGCCTTCTTCATCACTACGACCATCAAAACAACCATCACAACCATTCAACCAAGCACTGGTTAAGCCTTACATGATAGTCAGCGAATTTGTTCAGATCTCTTTGCTACACAAAGAGTCTGCCTTGGATCGCATTGTAAAAGTAGGAAGGTAAAACCAAGGGAATCGATCCTTGTTCAATAGACCCTTATGTGTACTTATTTTTACTTACTGAGCTACGTGCTTACAGTAAATATAGAAAGTAATTTATTCCACTCCAAAAGTAGATTTAAGATCTTGATTAAGGTGTCAAATGTTTAGGATATTGTCATGCCAAATTAAATGTCTATCTTGAATTTTCTGGGAATAGTCTCTGATGACCTCTTCACTCTGAATGACTTTTACATAACTGGTAAACTGTAAGAGACAGACAAGATCTTACTATACAAAAATGAAGATCTCGTTAAGGCACAGTTTATGTAAAATAAATTGTTTGCTGTTAAGAAGTTGACGATTTCCAAGATACTCATTATTATTGGTTTGTATTTTAAAGCACCTAAGACTTTTCTCAAACAACAGGTTGCCAAGAGAATGGACTTTCATAGTCATCACACAAAGCACTTAAAAGATTTTACTGTCACCTGACTGTATTCCCTTTCTCACCTTGTACATACAAGGAAATATGTAATAAGACAATTTGAGCACGTTTATGTCAATAAACATGAGGTAGACAAAGGAATAAGCTTTTGTACAAAAGCAGAGAAGTCTTACGAATGCAACACATTAGGTTTTTAACTTTAGCTCTCTTCCTACCTTTGCTATCTCTCTAGACTCGCTAGTGTTGTAGGCGAATTACCTTCTAAGGATTAACTCTGGCTCATAATACACGAACTTTTACCTTTCGCTGCTACAGAAGTAGGTATATATCTGTCAGAGGGTTGTCTTTTCTAGTAGTAATCTATACAGCTAATCACTTTCTTCTCCACTCGTGATGGCATTTGGAGCTGTGAGGTTGATCTTTGGAATCATTTATGTTATGACTATGATTTTATTTTAGATAGGTATGCGATTTGTATCTTTCTGTGTTAATGTTACCAAGAGAAAAAATTTCGGGATGTGTACGTAAGATAATCTCAAAAATACTGTGATATCGGGCTCGGGGCTCAAGAAAGGACGAACGGGGCCGAACTACTTCACACCACATGTCGGGCTCGCGAGAGGGCAATGACGTTCAAGGTCAGAGTATCTTAAAAACAGTATAGTCGGAAAAGCGTAAGCAGCTTTATTGCCATATTTCGCTTAGTTTGAAGAAAGAAACAAAGAAAGAAGGAAAAAAGAAAGAGGGAAGGAAGGAGGGTAGGAAGGAGGGAAAGAAAGCAAGCAAGAAAGGAAGCAAGGAAGGAAGGAGGGAAGCAAGCAAGTAAGGAAGGAAATAAGGGATGAAGAAAGGGAGGGAGGAATGAAGGGAGGAGGGGAGGGAGGGAGAGAGGGAGGGAGGTAGTTAGAGAGGGAGGGAGGAAGGAAGGAAGGAAGAAAGAAAGAAAGAAAGAAAGAAAGAAAGAAAGAAAGAAAGAAAGAAAGAAAGAAAGAAAGAAAGAAAGAAAGAAAGAAAGAAAGAAAGAAAGCAAGAAAGAAAGAAAGAAAGAAAGAAGAAAAGCAAAAGAAAACAGCGTATAGTTTTAAATTATTTTAACTGACCTCTTAACTGCTACACAGTAACAACGGTCAAAAATCATCATGGAGGAATCGGATCTATTCCAGGTGCTTTTAATTTTTTTATTTATGGTGAAAAATGAACCATATTCACAAATACATTTCTGACAAACTTTTTTCCCAGAATTGCATGCACATTTAAAGTGCAGCCCTCGTAAAGTAATTCTGCGTGACAAATGAAAGTAGAGACTAAAGTAAAAAGTAAAAAGTAAAAAAGAAAAGAAAAAAAAAATTGACATATTTAATACCTTGGCTCATAGTTTAGAAGAAAGTAATTTTAATCATTTTAATGTTAAGAAGAAAATAATTTTAATAATTTTAATTGCTTGTATTGCAGTTTGCAATATAGAATATTAAAGCAAATGTGCACTACATTAAAATGTCCAGTGGACAAAGTATTATACTAGCTCAGTGTTGGTAGAGATTGTTTATTTTAATCGATAAAATGTACATATAAAAATTAGAATCTTTAGAATCTTAGCACGCAATGAAAGTTTGTAGTTATATTTGTCATATTTGCTGAATTCGTTAATAAACAAAGCGTAAGTGTATAGCTTTAACACATAAACGCCCAAAGTGATGGAGATCCACTTGTTCTTGAGGCTCTTAGACAGTAACCAAAGCTGGCAATGGCGCGTGGCGTTATCTCCCAGCAAGAAGCTTCACCGTGGACACACCATCACAAGAGACATCACTCTGTTTGTGACAGCAACTGTCTCCGGCAGCAGCCCTTCCCCTACCCATTGTTGGCATGGAGAAAATCCTCTCTCCCTTAGCCTTTGTCGGAAGTCAACCGGTCTGTCCAAATCTTTTAGCATACAAAGTATTCCCTTGTATTCAACTTTTTGTAGATACGAATGGGAAAGTTTGCTGCCAGAAACAAGTGAAAGGGAAGAGGTTTGCTAAAGCAGATCTTAGCATCCTGAATACGATTTTAAGCAAAAATCTAAATCTTTCTTAAGAATTATTATTTAAGGGGATACGGAATGCAGTATCTTGACAATGTTAAAATGTGTCATATATAAAGAACATTTTCTATGCAGCTATACAACCTAGAAAGCTGACATTTTTACGGTTTGTAGGTGTAATATTCTTATATCTGAAATAACAGTTTTTCAAAAGGTTGAATAGTTAAAAAATATTTCCTTTGACATAAGGAAGGTACATAATATTTGTTGATAATTCTATGAAATGTTAGTTATTTTCAAAGCCCCTATTAAGTGCATGTAAAACACCAACGCAAACAACTCCTAAAATTTTCAGATCGAAATATTAATTGAAAAAATGTCCCTTATGTGAGGAAAATTTTAACTTATCCGGAAATAAGTTCTTCTTCCATGGTGGCAAGTGGCGAACTTTGGAGATGGTTATAACTATCTCATGTGCCCAGACCTCTATTGTATTTATACCACCTGTCTGCACCAGCTGGCCACAAATCATGATTGGGGTTGTCTTTTGTCGACAATGTATGGAAGTAAACTGCCTATGGTGATTTTCTCATTTTTTGTACATTTTCTAGATGGCTTTTTGGAAGACCATAATACTTCTGAATCCTCTTATGACAGTATCTGTGAGCCTATGCCTTCCACCAACTGTCTTTCCATCACTAAGAGCTTTTCCTTCAGTTTTCTTGGTGACAACCATCCTCTTCTGGATATTACCCACATATTCCAGTTTTTCAATTCTTACATTTTGTCCATATGTCTGTAATGCTACAGCTTCATCATGTGCTTTAGTATCACCATCTCCTAAGTAATTAGTGTACTTTTGAGATCACTGAAATAATTCTTTAACTCCTGAAACTTCCATTCCTCCTCTAGTGCTACTATAATTGGCTATACGAAATTGTGTGTAGCCATTCCCATATTTTAATAATTAACCTACTTCTAGGATACATATCGAGGTAATTGAAACAACATAATGAAGAAAAACACGTCATACTTCCATATAAGACAATTGAATTTTTTGACCAAAAACGCATTCCATATCCCCTTACATATCGGGCGAATCGGAATGGGGCTACTTGAGACTATCCTGACAAGATAATAATGAAATTCACTTTCACACCGTTCATACGTTCTCTATCGCTAAGAAGAGTAAAGAACATTTGGACTGTATATGTTTTTAGAATATAATTTTAGAAGCAAGATCAGTTTGTGAGCTTAGCAACATAGACGAAACTACCGACCGAGATAGCCCTACGGTAGCCTGTGAGGTTCGCATTCGAAGGGTCCCGCGTTCAATTCCCGTCAACCGCTCACTTTGACCTTGGGCTTTTTCTGGTTTTTCCTGATCGGTAGGTGACTACTGGGATGGTTTTTCATCTACCATGATCTCCTTTCCACACTTTCACTTTCCCTTCTCAGCTTTCGGATGTGCTTCTCGCTTTATTGCGTTTGGAGCTGTCGGACTGTGGCCCTGCTGTGTATGCTTGTGCATTTCCCGCGCACACTACAGGGCTGCTTAGTTGACTGGTCGTTCATCACCCTCTCTAGGCAGCTCCAGCAGCTTTTAGAGCCTGGAACTGCTAGAGACTCCCGCGCGTCTCTGTGGCCTGTCTGCTTCTGGTCTGTGGTCTCCTGTGGCTCCTTGCTTCATGGGGATAATAGCTACAATAAGTCTATATAGGTTCCAATGAGTGGGATTTCCCTCTTTGTTGCATACCCTACACCTATACCTATAAGCTACTAAAATTCGTATTTAAGTTGATACTCAGGGTTGCACGGGCAAGCGTTTTGTGAAATTACCTTATCTAAAAACAAGACTTTACAAAAAAAAACAAAAAAAAAAAAAATAACAACAACAACAACAATTTTTTACTATCTTAGAAATGTATGTAGCTTTCTTTGAAAATCACTTTTGAAGTGCTCCTTACTGTATTGAGTTTTTTGTATCTGACAAACCATAAGAGATAGTAAAAGGGTTACTAAGGGAAACTGCAAATATATTTGATATTTACAATGAATGGCAAACTAAGAAAAATGAAGTACGAGGGGGTGTCAAAAATAACCGGAATTATTTTTTTGTATTTTAATGCGCACACATTTTAGATTGGTATTACCAGTAACGGAGAGGTGTGACCTTGAGTGACGTAATGGCAAACGCATCATTCACCTGGCGGTACGCAGTTGGGGAGAAGCAGGGAAATTGCATGCGCCTGTTTACTGTACCCACATGGATCTCAAGTTGCAGTAGCGCACGTCAGTTAGATTTTGCGTTTCTCTTGACAAAACTCCATCACAGACATTGGAAATGTTGCAGCAGGCCTACAAAGATGAAGTAACGGAGAAATCACAAGCTTTTGAGTGGCATAAATAATATCGGGAGGGTAAAAATGAGCTTGTGGCTGCTCCACTCCCCGGAAGGCCATTAACTTCAAAGACTGAAACAAATGTCAACACAACTGGTGTCATATTGCGGGAAGACTGTCATCTATCGTTGGCAAAGGTTGTAGACATCATGAATACGTATGCTCTACGAGTCAGCTCAAGACATTGCACAAAATGTCCTATGGTATAGAACGTTGTAGCAAAGTGGGTGTATCGTGTGATCTGTGAAGAACAGAAAGCTCATCGTGTGATGGTGTGTCATTGCGCAATCAAGCCTCAAGAACTAACCACTGAATTAGACATTGAGATGACGCCACATTCACCTTAGCCACTGGACTTAGCACCGTCTTACATCCACCTGCTTCCTGCGGTGATAAAGGAGCTTCGGGGACGTTATTTTAAGAGTGGTCGAGAGCTAAACAATAGCATTTCGGGTGTACTCAACAGACTATAAAAAAGGCCTTCAAGGAGTGTGTTGAACATTTGACTGAACCCTGGAATGGTTGTATTGTGTCCGAGGGACATTACTTTGAACGTCTTTAATGGAATTTGAATAAAAGTGAGCAATATTCTGAAGTAAACAAATAATTCCGATTGTATAATAACTACGTAGGTTGTCCATATTGCATTGGACAAATTAGGGAGCTCAATCCGAAGGTCACTCTGGCTCTCTACAGCAGCTCTCTAAAATAGCTGGTTATAAACACCGTAAATGTTCATGTCATGTCGTGTCGCCTGAGCTGCACTACAACTCTGCAATTTTACTTTCTCTACTAAGCATTTTAAGTAGGGAAAGTACTGTATTCCACCCATAAATTCGATATCGAAATTTCACCGCAAATATATGCTTCGAGACTCCTTGAATCCAAAAAAGCAGTTATACAAAATACGCGCCCGAGCATGCGTGAGAGAGAGTCTGTGTGTGTGTGTGTGTGTGTGTGTGTGTGTGTGTGTGTGTGTGTGTGTGTGTGTGTGTGTGTGTGTGTGTGTGTGTGTGTGTGTGTGCCTGTGAACAGCATAACTCAAAAACGGAAAGTTGTATTTAAGTTTAACATCTTTCAAGGATGAGACACGAAGATTTTTAAAAAGCCCTCTGCCTTCAACTACCCTTTACATTGAAAACTTTTCTAAAATTTTGATTCCCTCAAAAACGGCTCTAACGACTTTGATTAAAATGTAATATGTTTAAGACACCTTTATGGCAAATGAAAAGTATATTTTGAATTTTCTGGCTATAGCCCATGTAGTCTTGTTTACCCTTGATGACTTTTGCATGATTGGTAAAGCGTAAGAGATATACTAAATCTTACTATGCAAAAATGTAGATCTCGTTAAAATACACGAGTTACATATGTCCAAATGCATTTTTTTTAGTGGAGTGAACCATTTTGAAGATTTTCTTTGTTATTTGTGTTAGGTTTGCACTACTTAAACGTTTCTCAAATGGTTAATAGTTATTCACCTTTTTGACCCTTGGCCGAGCAAAAAGAACGGAATTTCAAAGCTTTGAAAGATTTGACTATCGCTGACAGCCTACTGTATTTCCACATTCCCTTTGCACCTACAAGGTAATCAGCAATAAGATAATTTCTGCAAATTATTTCTCGACTGACAGGAAGAAGATAGAGCAATAAGAGGTTTTAAGAATAGTTAGTACAAAAGTAGAGAAAGTCATGTGAGTGCAACACATCAGATTTCTTTCTTCCTGCATCCTTCAATCGATTCACCTCCTGTCACAAGTAGCATGATTTATTCACTTTCACAGAGCTGCTTCGCTTTATATGGGTGGAGATATAGATTAGAGACCGAGAAACATTTCATCACTTCCCCTTGTACTATTGTGTTTACTGGATCTCCGGGAAGTGAGATTGTCAAGGGCGTTGAGATCTGGCGCCGGCAGACAATGCAGCTGGTCGTCTTCGTGGTCTCTCCCGACGGCCCTTCCTTCATCTTGTTATGAGGGACGAGAAAATTCGTATTTCGAATAATCTAACGTACTATTCGAATATAGGACAAAGAAAGCCATGAAAAGCAGTCATTATGGTTTGTTTACCTTAGTGTTTGAATCCGAAACCTCCTGAATGCTAGCCGCAGATGCTGACTTCTAAGTGACCTTTCTGGATATCCCTTTGTATAAGTGCAAATTCATTTCTCTAGAATATACATTTCTAGAAACCTGCTTCAACTAATCCATCACGCCTAAGTCCTTTAATTGGATAATGGTACGGTATACGTAAAAAAGGAGGCAACTCATGCAATTCTACTCCAATACAATTTAAAAGTGCATTCAAAAATTAGTTTGTGTCAGTCACTTCCAGCATTCAAACTGTGTTGAAGATTGTGACTCTCTGCTTTCAAAGTGCAATGATAACAGTAGTTCATTGAAATTGTGTGTGACTTAGAATTCAGTTTCGAAAATCATTATTGTGAACTGTATAGATTACAGGGAAAATGTACCCGGTGCAAATGTACGCCAGTATATTTGTGGGTACTTAATTAAAAGGTGCTTAACCAACCATCAATGTGAAACATGTTCACAAAAAATAAATAACTTTATGCAAATCTGTATTCTCATTTTAAAGCATATGAGAACAAGAATATAATATAAACTCAACCTTTATAACCTACATTGTATATCTGGAGAGAATTTTCACTGGCAATGTTCTCAGATTGATTACAAGAAATAATGTTGGAAAAATATTGATTAATTTGAAGGAAAATGTGGAATTCAGCCACCCATGCAAGTTTTACCCTCTAAGTTGTTCAATAAGGCTTTTTGTCAGGATGAAAATTTTTTATTCCTTGAAGTTCATGAATAGAGATTTAAAGAACTAAAGAAGAAGTGAAAAAAACAAATTAAAAATTAATAAAAGTGACACATCTCTGAATAATGTACGATATGATTTTGTAGTTGCTCCATAAATGCAAATTATAAAAGCAAGACAAAAGTACAATGACATACCTGAGCACTACTTTTCATTAATGTTATTGATGCACTTGCTATCGTAATGTTAGCAGAGTAAGTCATGTGAATGTACATAAACTTTGTTATCTTATTGTGTTTTTCTATTGTAAAAGGATGACGTAATATAAATGCAATTGCTGTATGTTTTATAGTAACTATTTTATGTTGTGTAAATAGACATAATATAAAAATAACCTTTCTAGATCTCCTTATCCCTTTATATAAAATAATACTAACTTTTGCCATACAGTTTTTATTTTGTAAAGTTACTGCCGTGATTTATGTTATTGCATCATGCTCTACATTTGTGTTTTATTTACTTCTTTTTTTTTTGTATGACTAAACTTTATTAAATCTGTTTAATTATATTGTACATTCTGATTCAACATTTTATGCATTTTTGTTCTTGTGGTAAATAAAAGCAGCTAATAAGTCACTTACCCGTTAATTACTGCTACCCATTTTCCTCTTAGTTCATATTACTAGGGCTTGTTTTGTTAATACATAAAATACATATAAGTAGTTCTGTTTTCATGCGGTATTGTTTATTGTTTTAAAAATTTTAACTGAATTGAAATTCTGTGTAAGAACGAGGCACGAAATGAAGTGAAGCAGAAAGGAACGCCTTTTGTAAACGTGTGAATGTCTTCAGTTACCAATATGAATTACTATATATCATTCCGGCTCATTTTAGCTCATTGAAGGGGAAATAAATTGTATTAGTGTGAGTCAATCACATGTTCGGTTTCATTAGCGTTTCTTTTCGTAAAAGATTTCATTTAACCGGCTATATTAAGAGATTCGTTTCGTAAAATTGATTGTTTCGAGCCCTAGTAGGAAGCAGCTATCACTTCGTTTACTTGGTTCCAACATGGCGTAGCGCGCAACATAACGGCTACATACGGTTCAAGCGAGCCGCTTCAAGCAATCCTTTCTGTATAGTTTCTATTCTGTGACTGCACTCGCAAGGGCCTTCTCCAGTGGAAACTGAGGTGCCAAGCGATTGCCCGGATGAAGGGACAACAAATAGAGCATGGCCGGTGGTAGAGACATCAGTTTTCATAAGGCAGAAACAAAGTCAAACTTGTTATCAAAGATAGGAGACAACCC